>CP139508.1:358995662-359286521 GCA_021014915.2 Artemisia tridentata subsp. tridentata | reverse complement strand
GTCCACTTAAGTTCATTTGTGTTCTTATGAGCTTTTAAAAGAATGAGATTCGTACCTGAAAAATTTGAAAACAGCGCAGAATAACTCGTTGTAGAAACGAGTGGTGAATAGAATGAATAAATAAGGAACCCTAGGGTTTATACCAGCCAATGTGTATTAAAGGGCCGGTGTATAGTACCAGCCCATATAAGACTCTTTTTTTTTTAATTTTATTAGGCCCACTTATGTTCATTAGTGTTCTTATTAGCGTTTAAAAGAATGAGATTCAGACCTGAAGAATTTGAAAACGGCGCAGAATAACTCGTTGTTGAAATGAGTGGTGTAGAGAATGAATAAAATAGGAACCCTAGGGTTTTATACCAGCCAGTGTGTATTAATGGGTCGTTGTATAGTAGCAGCCCATATAGGACTTTTTCTTAAATTGTATTAGGTCCACTTAAGTTCATTTTTGTTCTTATTAGCGTTTAAAACAATGAGATTCGGACCTGAAGAATTTGAAAACGGCGCAGAATAACTCGTTGTAGAAAATAGTGGTGAAGAGAATGAATAAAAAAGGAACCCTAGGGTTTATACCAGCCAGTTTTGTATTAATGGGCCGGTGTATAGTACCAGCCCATATAAGACTTTTTTTTTAAATTGTATTAGGCCCACTTATGTTAATTTGTGTTCTTATTAGCGTTTAAAAGAATGAGATTCGGACCTGAAGAATTTGAAAACGGCGCAGGATAACTCGTTGTAGAAACGAGTGGTGAAGAGAATGAATAAAAAAGGAACCCTAGGGATTATACGATAAAATTAATAGTAAAATAAGTATGAACGTGTAGTCACATCCATGAGACGAAAATGAATAAAATAAAGATGCCATTATTAAGAAAATAATAACGTTAAACAAAACCTAACGTTCAAAATAACCGAATTACATATACTTTATAATTTATGAAGAACTTCTCTATATACAACGTTGGTTGTAGAGTTGGTGTAGTTGCCGTCTTTGTCACAACACAACAATTTTAGACCTCTCTTGCTTTTTACTCTTGAGACGGCTACATAAAGTTTTCCGTGGGAAAAAATAGATCTTTCCAAATATAGCCCAACCTTAGACAATGTTTGGCCTTGACTTTTGTTTATAGTCATGGCAAAACAAACAGAAATAGGGAATTGTATCCTATTAAGTTGAAAAGGCATCTTCTTGTCGGATGAGCTTATAATCATTCAAGGTATAGAGCGAACCTCACCCACTTTACCACCTGATATAATCTTTGCCTCAATGTTATTGATTCCCATTCTCAATACTTGTAACCTGTTTCCATTACACAATCCACCTCGTTGATCAATGTTGCGCAAATATATAACTGGATTGCCAATCTTCAAAACTTATTTATGGTGTGGAAGTCCAGACATTTTGATTGTATTCAAAAAATCTGTAGTGTACATATCATCGGTATGATTAAAATCCACATATAAATTTAAGACTGTATCCGAACTATAATATACTTTCTCTCTGCCACTAAGTTGGGAAATCATTCGGTCATTAACTTTGTCAACTTGCTCATGTGTTGGTGCAAGAATGGCTCGATCTTGGAAATAAAATGGATCCCAAAGATTTTGCTCCAAATTATCGTAAGTTTCTTGTATCACAGCTTGTACATGATCATCAGAATCAGGTATTAGCAAGTCTTCTGGGAATTCAACCTCAGCAGTAAGAAATTATAAAATGCATTATAGAATAACGTTAAAGACATATAATGTTGAAATTGAACGTACAAATATTAAAGTTTCTTTATTGTGTACAAAAAGATAATAAATAAAACTTATAATCTATGAAGAACTTCGTGGTATACAACATTGGTTGTATCGTTGGCGTAGTTTCTGTCTTTACCACAGCACAACACTTTTAAACCTTTCTTGCTTTTTACTCGTGAAAAGGCTACATAAAGTTGACCATGTGAAAAGACATTTCGTTCAAGATAAAGACCAACCTTAGACAAAGTTTGGCCTTGACTTTTTTTTATGGTCATGGCAAAACAGACAGAAACAGGGAATTGTCTCCCATTGGGCGGCTAGTTTTAAAAAAATTTGTTATATGATAAACGAAATAGTAAAATGGTTTAATAGAATAACGTTAAACAAGTTTAATGTTGAAAATAGCTGAATTATATAAAAACAAATTTAAGTGACAATTTATCAGTATGTTATTATCAATAACACTTTGATTTTGTTGCCATATAATTGGAATGCGAAGTAGAAAAGGAAAAGGAAAAAAAAAAACCAATGGAAGATTTATGATGCTCATTTTTTGCAAATTTATTCGCGGATGACTAAATACGATTTTTAGAAGAAAAAAACAGTTTATTGTTTGTTTATCTTTCTAATGTGATTGTACCAAGAAATGTGTTACAATTGTTGAAAGTGTGATAAAACGGACTACACAAAACAATAATCAAATGAAAACAACCCATACCATGCAACTTGGCTATATTAAACCAATATTGTTCAAATACTAAAAACATCTTAATAGAACAATAAAAACAAAACGATAACCATGGCTTCAAAAAGTATGCCAACTTATTATGAGCAAATGCTCATATCTAAAAACCACCAATAAAATTCAAAACAAAGTAATTGTTCAATGCACCATAGTTATCTTTCCTCATTTGGGCTCTACTTATTCTTTGATATGATCATCAAAGCCATTCACATTGCACTTACTGCTACATGAGCTTCTTTGATTATTAGAATCATCATTCATTGACTTTATATCATCCTGTTAAAAAATAAATACAACCTAAAATTAACAGAATTCAAATGTTAAGCATAATAGTATGCAATAAGAAAACTAAAAATCAATAGAAGGAACCTTTGTTTGAAAAGAGAACCGAATGACATGTTACGCAAACGAATGTGGGCTGGATTTTATAATTGTAAAAAATATAATAAACGTAGTAAAATGATTGATAGAAATAACATATGATGTAATATAAAAAACTACAATTTAATGGTCAAATGTCATTTGCATAACATTCAAAAATAAATTAAATAACGTTAATTGTTTAAACAAAAGGTGCTAACAAATAAGAACGAACTTATAGTCGATGATATAATAACGTTAAAACGAATATAATGTTAAAACCAAAATTAGGTCATGTTCTTAATAGCCGTAAGAAAATTGAATATACTTTATTGTGGGAAAAAGAGAAAAAAAGTTATCGTTCAAAATAGAGTCCAACCTTAGACAAAGTTTGACTTTGACGTTTGTTTATTGTCATGGCAAAATAAATGGAATAAATAGAGTCCAACCTTAGACAAAGTTTGACTTTGACGTTTGTTTATTGTCATGGAAAAATAAATGGAAATGGGGAACTGCCTCCTATATATTAAGTTGAAAAGACATCTTTTTGTCGGATAGGCTTATTCTCATTTGAGGTAAAGCGCAATCGGTAGCCATTTACCACCTGATTTCATCTTTTTGATTTGCATATTCTGCAACAATACTTATTCAAACACCACCACCAAAATGCATATTGAAAGTTGATACCATTTAGCTCAAATATTTAAAACCATTAGGGATGATATAAAAAATAGTAGAAAATTAAGGAAACTTCATTAAATTTTTGAGAACATAAAGAAGTCCTAATACCTTTCATGGCAAACAAATAATCGAATAGGCTTTTGATATTTTAGACATAGTAAACACAGGCCACATAATTTTTATTTTGTTTATCTTACATGTCACACAAATACGTATTATTCATTTATGTTCGGTTTTTACTTGAAATTATTCTTTAGCAATAAAAACATAGTGTTTCTTTGGTACATCGAAAAGAAACTTATCACCTTATGAAACCATGTCATGAGGATGTATTCACACATCAGGAACTATATTGCAGCGCGAGAAGTGTATACTTCCATGCGATTGTTATGTTGGTCTTCTTCAAGTATAAGGGCAATGCTTGGTACCTATAGCCATACAAAAGACCAAAGTCGCATTATATCATATATGATAAAGTAGGTGGGTTAAATAAATCATTAGAGATCTATACACACATACCAAATAAAAGTTAAGGTTAAAGAGACTAATTAATCATAAAAAACAAACTAAAGGACTCATTTGACAGTCAATAAGTTCATCCTCATTTGACAGTCAATAAGTTCTCTTACTACATTACATGTATACAAATTAACTTTAAAATGTAGTTGATGCGGAAAAAAAATGGGCAAAACAATCGACAAAACTGACATATTGGATAATCAATAATTAGTATTCAGTTGCATACCACGTGAACACGTTATATTTTTAAAGATAATAGAATGAAGCAAATGGTCTATGCGGAATATGTTTAACATTAATCTACCTTCTCGTAAGCACATCCCATCAGCTCCTGTATTTTTTTCCGTTTTGGAACCAGCAAGATCAACCAAATGAAGCTTGGCGCTCAGGGTATCATCTCCATCATCATCATGACCTCCTCCACTTGTTACTCAAGCAATCCGTTTTTGCTCACATATGATCACAGTATGACAAGTTTTAACACTGACCATTATTTCGTGATTTATTTAAGGAGTAAACATGTTGGTTTGACTACTATAACTGAGTTAACATTTAGATTAAAGACTCTGGTGGAACTTAAATTGATAATGATATAAGCTTACAAATACTTTTTGTCCCTTCATGATCGATACACACGGGTGCATTTTGCAAAGTCATGAACAAAAACATGCCAATGGAGGTTAAAGAAATGATGTATTTATGCATTTTTACCCATAAATTTCTTCTAGTGGGTCAAATTAAGTTGTATTTAGTGGGTGAGTTAAAAAATGCAGAAAAGGGGAATGGTTAAGGTGGTTGAAAACCACTATTCATATAATTTTGGAAAACTTTGATACAATTTTGAACCTTATTGACTTATGATCCACATAATTGGTTTCCTGAAAAGCATGTAAAAGTTACTATAGAAACCCGAAAAAAATTAACACATGGGGAATTCTTTTAAAGTGATACATGCAGACTTTACAGCAGAAACCCGAAAAGAGTTTTAAGTACTTGTTGGCACTGTTGGAATATGTATATCATAACAATTATATAAAACATAAAACATAAACATCAAAGCATGCAGCGGAAGAATAGATCTAATACTTGTAATTAATTAACCAAATAAAAGAATATGCGTACCTTTGATTTCTAGCTAAACAAGAAATTGATTATCCAAGAACGAGCATTATAGAACTCGACTAAAACTTAGTCGAATGGGCAAGATAACACAAGCAAAAGTATGCTTGATCTTCGTTCTTGTACACACGTATTAGTAGCGTTTCAATGAGAAAAGCTAGGTTCTTGATCACAAACAAACCAAACACTTATGTTGTGAAAGTTGGATTGAATTCCCAAAGGGTTTGGGAGTGTTCGATCGGCCTACCACAAGAAGAGGAGAGAAGAGAGAAATTTGGCTTGCAAGGGAATCAAGATTAGAGAATAATGAATACAAGAGGCCTTGTATTTATAGTAAACTAATCTTGTTCTCCAAGCTAGGGAAGGATTGCCCTAAAACCCATGGATCGGCCGAACATACTAAGCCCAAGGGGTTCTAGATCCTTCTTGGCTTGTATTTTCATCTCTAGTCCCTTAACTTGCTATTTAACGACCGTTAACCAAACCCCGTTAAATACTAACGCCCGTTAAGTGTTTATTTGTGAAATTTAATAATTAAATCATAACTTATTATATTAATTATTAAAACATTGAAACTCATACGTAATGTGTGCAATCCCCAAGTCTCGTGTTCAAAACTGGTCATACACATATTAATTTATATCCATAAAATTAACAGCTCCTACTTGGATATGCATTAATATAGTAATGACATTGGTTAGTCTAGCATAACACCCCAATGCCCCCAGATTGACCCTGAGTATTGTTTCCTGGAAAAAACCTTTTGATGATTCATCATCATACTTATCCTTTTGTTTCTAATACCACGTTAATATGGATATGGATCTAAGTCATTCCATAATTAACTATTCTGTTTCTCGTTATTTATAATTGATCAAGATTACCAAATCATCTGAACGTATTCCAGATAGACCTTGGGCGTGGCCATGCAAACATCTTGTCAACCCTACGAGGGGCCCAAGAGTATTATACTTCAAAACAAATTTGAAGGAACAAATTCTTTCTTGACTACAAGCATAACCCTTGAACTTTGCATCACCTCCGAAAATAGCCCTTATAACTACCAGTTACGGATAGCGTTAGACTATCTTACAGAAAATGAGCTACATCCGCGGCTGTTATCTGGTATCTTAAGTCTGAGGATAAATATTCATGATTTACTTTAATGACAAAGATCCATAAAGTACAATCATGTGGTTGGGATCTGTCCTATATTCAATTTATCCATTATTGAATATCAAGTGAATTTGGCATGTACAACGCATCAATATACTTAAGTATATTCTACCAAAACTCAGATTTGTCTTAATTCAATAATACTCCCATATTATTGATTGACAACGGACTATTTAGAATAACATAAGTTATTCATGGATTTAAACATGCAAATATAGGATACAATTTATTATTAATGAAAACAAACGTACCAAGTACTTTAATTCATTGTAAATAATAATTTCTTAACATCCCTTATCCAAATACTAAATAGATCAATGCACGATAATTCCCATTAATGAATTATGCCTCAAGTCATGTCAAACATACTTGTTGACAAGACATAAATCAACTAATTTTGATCTATCGGAATTTTGAGAATACTTATTTCAAGAATTTAGTCAGTGAAATTCTTGTATGTGTGCATTCATCTACCTAGATATTGCCACATAATATTTCATAAAATGCGTGACATCCTCAACCACGAATTTATGACAGTTAAACTATCAAACCTTTTATAGTTTAAAGTATTCTAATTCTTTAATGTATAATGCAACTATGCTTATAGTTAAGCATAACTAGTACACATGGCCATTAACAAGGATGAAATCCTACTATGACTAGTATTGAGTGTCATCTCAATCTTATTAGCATCATTGTATGCAAACAACAATATGCTCTTTAAAATCCCGTAAACTTTAATATCCAACGTGTAATGTTTGATACCTTCAAATCTTTCAAGATTTGTCAACTATATCAATTACGCAACAATTTACCATATGGTTCATACTTAGAATTTAGGAGCAGCTCCAGGATGAGGATGTTATTTCTATATCCAACCATATCCATTACACTTAGTTATCTAATAACTTTCAATTAGATATTAATGTTGTCAAATCATCTTTCATCAAGCATGATACAACAAACAACATGATGTACATGATAAATCCTTGTGTCAAACTTATATTTTATTCATGTCATATCTTTTCAAAGATATGTTTCTATCTAGACTTTCTAATAGTATATCATGTTTATTAGAATCAATTATTTTACCGCTTATGTTTATAACAATAAACATATATTCCAAGGCTGTATGTTTATTTCCTAAATCTTCACGTGAAGTTTCATTCCAAACTAAGACTTCCTATATGTTATATAACATATATGAAACAAGAAAATAAATTTAACACTCCCACTAGCTTTCAGGAATACAAAGAAATCGTCTTATTTTAATTATAAATCAAAACTGAATTTAATAATTAAACATAAGTATATCTCCTAGATGCATGCATTAATCCATTCATAAATGATTGCACTTTGTATACTTCCAAAGATTATTTGAATTCAAATACTCCTTTCAATTACTTATCGTCCTCGCACAAGTAATTACTCAAGAAAGAGTTTTGATATTCCATTGTTAATTTCATATAAATGAAACTAAGAATGACAATCATAATCTTTATACATTTAATGTGCCTAGAAAGAATTTCAATCACAGTTAATTGCTTAAGTGTGATTGATAATCTTTTCACACATTAAATATGTATACAAAATTTTGTCCATTATGATTTCTACTCAAAATTTAAATCTCTAGGATTTTCATTTCCTTATAGAAACTCATCTTCATTCTATTGTGTAACTATAGAGTTTAAGATCAACTACGTTTCCAAAACTAGTTATCTTCCTGAACTGCATCTAAGCATTCATAGTATGAGTAATTTGCCAAATTCAATATTTGCAATTTATCAACAGGTTTACCATAGTCCTGTAACTCATAATCCTCAACATATTATCCAAATATTTGAGATATCCTTGCGGATCTATGAATAAGAATTCCATCATCTTGAGATTTAACATTAACATGTTTAATCCTCATTATGACTTTGCTAGTGTATTTTTAGAAGATTATGTATCTTGTAATTTTATCTTATCAAGATAAAACTCCCACTTGCCTTTTACAATATATAGATTATAAATACTTAACAAGTAGAGCAACACAAAATTGTTCTCTTATGGGACATTACAAATACGTATTGACAGTTCCTTACATTAGTTTGTTAATAACCTACTCAAAAGCAGTTTAACAAATTTAGAACTTCAATTTTAAGACTTAATGTGATTCATCACATTCCATAATAAATGGTGTCTTATTAATCTTCTAGGTTTGAGTCTAATTGAGTATATACTACTCAATTTTCTAACCTTGATAACTTTTGGAAGAATAGAAGATATAGTTATCTTAAATCAAACAATATAACAAGAGTTTGATTTTCCTAACTGAACATACCATACACATTATGTATTTCATTATGATTAATGTTGTAAGTCAATCTTACAATATGTGAGATAAATATATTTCGTTTTGGCTTACCTATTTACCAACTAAGTCAAGTTAATGGTATAATAGAATTTCCAAGCCAATTGCATGCTATATAACATAAGTACCTTTTGATCAAGTCACTTCATGTCCATGTCTTACCAAGAAGACATAAACTGTTATAATCCCAATATACGTTATAAATCATTGATCAACTCAATGACTTCTTGTATATGTTTTAATTAAAAACATAACAAGTTAACGTCTTACTTTATTATAAGTCTTGTAACAAAAAAGACTTCATATTTATATCTTTACAATAAAAAATATAAACATGTATAACTAAAGTAATCATGAACACCACAATTTGGTTTCAATAGTAATTTCAAGTTAATTTATTACTTCATATATTTATGACATTCCAAGAATACATAAATATTCAAATTTGAAGTAGTATTAGATTACTTCATTTATTTATGTCATTGCAATAATACATAAATATTCAGTTTGAAGTAGTCTTAATATCATATTGACACTTGTTCTAATAATTATCTAATTTAGAAACTTGCAAATTAACATAGTTTCATTACATCAGCTGAGGCTGCTAGTAATGAAAGTATGTAATTTACCTTGTCATTAATATCTATGCCAAGGTCTCACTTACGCTAGATATTAGCTCCAAGTGTTCTATTAATTAGATGTGAATAAAACACATTAGAACATTAATCTCTCACCTTGCAGTTAAGAGAATCCTTTAAATCATATCCCTTTGTGTTGTTGCTTGCACACAATAAAGATTTCTCCCACTTGTGCATGGAACAACATCATGTATCAGATAAACAACACGTCAATCATTTGTTTATGTGATCAATATGATTGTGTCATAGATATTAGTAGATATATGACCACCTTGTCTAGTAAGGAAACGTACATGACTATCCTTAAAACCACAAGTGTCTATAATTGGAAAGTAATTATCTCAAGAGATTCTAGAGATAATCCGGGTTACTACCATGATATCAAAGCTTGTAGCTCCCACTGAATTACAGATCATTACATTAACTCATTATTCAGTAATTACAACACAATGCTCCCACTGGATTTGACAACATTATAAGTGTTTCATAATCAGTAAAAGCAAATAGTGTGCTATTTACTTTCCTACACCTTTGAGGAATCCCATACGTAACAATAACTTAGGTACTCAAAGAATGTATTCTACTTTGTAAATGATGGAGTATCCATCAATGCAATTAACTTGAGAAAATTGGGCATGCAATTTATTCCTCAATAGGTCTACCATCCCCACAATGATATGTAGCACCTTTAAACGGTCAAAGCACAACAACTAGATAACGTATGCTAGTTTGCCTTTTACCAATTTTGCGGTAACTAGTCTAGCTTCTAATTTTAATAACTTGTGGAAAACTAGAAGGGGGGTTGAATAGTTTTACGTCTTTTTAATTTATGAAAACTTTTGTTTACTTTTTAAAATTTCGATTCTATCTTATGTGAATTCAACTCTTGATCAATATGAACTAATATAAACAAATATAGATAAGCAATGCAAGTAAAGTAAATATAATGAAATGAAAGAAAGAGATGGAAAGATCAAACCACAACACAGAGATTTATAGTGGTTCGGCTACAAGGACACCTTCCTTGCCCTACTCCACTCATCGAGTCACCTACTCGAGAGTTTTCTTCACTATGTCAACAAACTCCCTTATGGCGGAGAAAACCTTACACAACTTTAGCTTACACCGGCTTAACGACACAAAGCTAGATGTCGAGTTCTAATCGTAGCTAGAACCAATCTCACGACTTGTACACAACTTCTACACAACTTAATCACGACTTCTTCACGATGGCTTCACGACGGCTTCACGACTTCTTCACGACTTCTTCACAACTTCTTCACGACTTCTTCACGACTTCTTCTTCACGACAACTTCATGACTACTTCACAACTACTTCTACACTACTTCTTTACAACACAACTAGTTACTTACACTTAGATCTACTTATCACAACTATACAACACTTTACACAACTACAATGATGATATGAGTTAAACTATAATACTTCTTCTCTAGTTGAAGGAGTATTCTTCTTTTGCACTTTGATGGTGGAAGCTTGGATCACTTAGAAACCAATGCGTAAGAAACTATGATCAAAGGGTTTTTGAAAGGATTTACAAGATTTAAAACAGAATGTTTGGGTGTGCAAAAGGTGAGTAAAAATCCAGGGGAAGGCTGGTATTTATAGGCAGAAAAACTGGACAGCTGGGAGCTACTGGAGCGGGGGCGGTCCCCTTAAATAGGGGGCGGTAACCTTAATTTTAAGGGGGCCGCCTAGTAAAATTAAGGGGGCCGCCCCTCCCTAGCCGTTGCCCAGTTTTGTCTTTTTGTGGGGAAGGTTTTTCTGGAACATTTTTACTGATTTTGGTTGAAAATTTGAATTCATAAATTTATAATGAATTAAACCTTTTTATTTATTACCAAAAATGTTTTTCTAAAAGATATAAAATGTTTTTGACATTTTATAAAAAATCTAGTGTTTAATAAAATGTTCCTTTGATCATACAATGCATTAAGCATTAGTTCATTCATACCTTAAGTGATTTGAGTTGTAGAAATAGATATTTACAACTAAATACTTGTTTACGTCATAATTTTCCGATTAATGATTTTACATTTTGTGATTATCAAAACGTAGAGATATCGAAAAATATTAATAACGTTTTTAGGCATTATTTATATCAACAATCTCCCCCTTTTTGATGATTACAAAATCTAAACTCATTAAATCTAAAAATTAGTTTTTAGACAAGTATTTAGTGAGTTTACATCTATTTCTCCCCCTTTTTGTAGAATCAAAAAGGTTAAACCGACAAGTTTTAGAAATGAAATTTGTCGGGACGATAACTCCCCCTTGGTGTGTACTCCCCCTCGTTTGGGAGCACCAAGAAAACGAGCTATGGAACGCTTTGCAAAAAAAATGTTAGAAGCACAAGTATATGTAACAACAATAAGCAAGCATGTAGAATAAGAACATTCATTTAATAAAAGTGTTGTGTATAAATACATAACCAAGTAGATTACAACATAAGGCATACAAATATTCAAACAAAAACAACTAATGATACTACATAATCGTCCTAGGAGTACATGATCTTCCATGGAGCTTGCATACAAAAAGGTTTTGAAAATTATTTTTAAGCATTGCATATGCTTAATTGGGTGAAAATGGAGGTGGTGGTGGTGTAGTGGGTGAAGGTGGTGGAGGTGGTGGTGGTGGTGGGTTGGTAATCATGTGTTCAAGTGATGAAAACATGTAGTGTATCTCATCTCTAAGACCAAAGATTATGGTCCGGTTATGGATGCAACAAAGACAATTGTCACCATGGGCTTCAAGCAATGCCCAAGGTATAGGAAAGAATGGTTGTGGGGTTGGTGATGGTGAGAAATGAGCATCAAGAGGTGTGATGGGTGATAAGGAAATGGCAAGTTGGGTGTATGAAGGTTCTTGAGTGGATGGTGGTGATGATGCTCTTGGTGATGATGTTAGGTGAGTGTTGATGTAGTCATTGATGGATGAAGTGGATGGTATGGAGGAAGAGGATGCTCCATGGGTAGAGGGTGTTTTTGATGGAGCATTTGGTGCACTTGGGGATGAACATTGAGGTGGTGGTGATGGAGTTTTGATGTCATCTTGGGTTAGATATATGAAAGGTTGTTTTGGTGGTATGATGACAAGTCTTTGCTTCCTTGGAGTCTTAGAGATGGAGGATTTTGGTGATAACATGGTGGTTTTGGATGGTGAAGGATGATGGAATGAGAGGTGATTATATGGAGGGAATTTATAATATGAAAATGTGGTTGGTTTAGGTTAATTGTTGAGGTTTTGTAGGAAGATTCCAATACCAGTTCGTCCATAAGGAGAAATGGTAGCTGGGGCTAGATAAAAGTGGTCACAAGATGCAAAAGAAAACAGTAAATTTTGCTTCCCAGATGGCCGGTCCCCTTAATTGCTGGCCGGCCCCCTTAAAGTTAAGGGGACCGCCTAGGGAATTAAGGGGGCCGCCCATCTGCTGTTTTCCCAGGCGACCAAATTTGAAAAATTTCCAGAAAAGGGTCATTGTTAGGGTGTATTTGCAGCAAGCTTCATTTGGATCATGTATATGAAGAATGATTAAATAGTGGTATAAACATGTTTAAATAAGCATGTATACATTTAGGCAAACAAATAATCATATTTTAGAATAAGCATGTTATTTAATTATTAGCAAGCATATGAATTTAAGCATAGCATTTAAGAACTAATCAAGAAACTAGATACCAACATACTATGCAAGAAATAAATAATTCTCAAATACAAAATAAAATATCTAAACATAATATTGTTCAAAGAAGCCAACTTCCACATCTCATTTCTTCTTCTTTCCGAAAATATTCTTGAAAGCTTTTCCTATTGACTTGAAACCACCTCTAACTTCTTGATGCATCTGTTGAGTCGTGTTGAGTAATGCGGTTTGTCGTTCAAATAGGATTTGTTCTGTTTGTTCGGAGGGATGAGGAACTTGATAATCGGAATAGTTAAGTTCCGGGAGATTGTCCACGAACCTCGTGGGAGATGGAGTACTGACACGTGAGGTGCCTTCCTCCTCCTCATCATCATCTCCCCGATGACATGTGGAACTTCGAGGTGCGTAGATATTAGGGCGTCTAGTTTTGCCCTTGTCACTACGAGATCGACGAAGTTGGCTACGAGATAGAGGGCGTAGGACGGGATGAACGAATAGGTAAGCATCACTCTCAAGATGAGGGAAATGTTCCATGACATAACGATAGAGACGAGTGAGGAACATGCCATAGGGAAGGTTGGCGTTGGGAGTGTTTTTGGCTGACATGATGCGATAGACAAAAAGGTAAGCCAAATTGTATTGTTCTTCTGCAACAATACAGTACAACATATGAGCAATGCTCGCCGTGAGATGATCACGGTGACCACCGGTACCGAACGCATTCTCACGAATGAGTTCTTCCCAATGCTTCATGTCGGGGCTTAACTCTTTAAGAATGATTTGGTTTGCATGAATTTTGACATTTTTTGACTTGATCCTTCAGCTAGTCGTACCACTTTCTAGCTCGAGAAGTCCACGAATCTGGTCAGGAGAAGGAATATCAGAATAGTACGGACCATTCTGAGGCCGATTTTTCTCAAGAGATGAGAGATCCCATTCATTTGAGAAAACGGCTTGACCGTTGTAAGGAATTTGGAGAATTTGACCAAACTGAGCTAGATCGAGAGTGATAAATTCGTTTTGGATCATAAAGGAAATAATAATATAGCCATATGAATCGGTTTACACCGTCACTTGGCTATAGAAGTCTAGAACGAAGCGAGGAAAGATTGGCTCATTTATTTTGTAAAGACAATCGAGACGAACTGATGAAGCGAAAAGTGTACCGCTTTTAGGGGGTCATTTAAGCCCTAAATCGTATTTATTTGATCAAATATTGCCCTAAATCGTTCCTTTTGTCATTTTAGGTACTTTGGAGAAGAAATCTGGAAAAGGAATCATTTTGGACGTTTTTGGAGCATAAAAGTGAAGAAAAAGACAAAGTCTCTAAATCTGCTGGAAAAGTACCTGTGACGGCGTCAAGCCCTAGTGTGACGCCGTCAACCCTTGACGCGCCAGAGAGGATTTTGGAGGATTAAAAGGGGACGACGTCAAGAAGGCCATCAAGAAACCCTAACCGCGGCGAGGTGACGGCGTCACGCTCTATAACGTGACGCCGTCAGATCTGTTTTCCTATATATATATTTTCATAATTTTTAGTCATTAGTGTGCAACTTTGTGAGGAGAAACCATAAGACGATTTTTCTGCCATTTTTAAGGGTTTTATACCCTTGGATCTCCCATGTTCAATTGAAGATAAGTAATCAATTAATCATTCAATATGTCTATGTGTTGTTTGATTATATCTTGTTCTTGTCTTTTATTTAACATGCTAGGCTAGATTTATCTTGTGTTTGCTTAGATCTAATGAAACCTAACTATTGATTATTGGTTTTTGGTGTGTTATTAATTGTATTGGATGATTGTTTATCGATGTTAGGCTTAAGAAAACTGGCTAACCTCCTATACGGTAACTTGCTTGAACATCTTAAGAAACATGAACCAATGCGTACTAAGGTTTTTATGGTTGTATTTAATGCATGAGCGAATTCTAGTGATCCCATGTTAGGAGCTTCTTAGCCGGCTCGACATAGGAGTGAAGTAGGAGCTTATAGAGTTGGGGAAGTACGTATGCCACCCCACGATTGGTATTAAGGAATACACCCGTCATCCACGCAATTAATACACACTAATCAACCGGTAAAAGATAGTTAGGGAGTAAGGAAATCTAAGTAAACACATTTCTCTCCATATAAGTTCCACAACCTTTTTATTTTCAGTTATTTTATTTTATTTGCATTTGTAGTTATTTGGGTTAGTTGACTAGCAACTAATTCCGCCCACTCCTTCAAACCCGAGATTTTACTTGCTTTTACAAAAATATAAAAAAATACAAAAAGAATCTTCCCTCACCCTTAGACCTATTAGAGTAGTTTTTCAATCCTAACGACACTATTCCCCTAGAGAACGATCAATCCCCCGGTACTTGCCACTACACTATACTACATCGGTCAGGTACACTGCCTGGTGGGGATTGCAAGCCTCTTGAGATCCCTCGAGAGGTAAAACCTGTTGTAAGGTCGCAAAACCACGCATCAAGTTTTTGGCGCCGCTGCCGGGGAGTAGTTATTGCTTAGGTTGAAATTTCTTTTTATTAGGTCTACTCATTAGATTCCTATCTTAGTGAGATTTTTATTTTCTTTTTATTAGCTTTCTTGTAGTCTATCTTTTTCTTTGTGCCCTTTGTTTGTAAAACCAGTTTCATTTGTCACTATGGCGGATGAAACTCCATTTAGATCATTGACAATAGAGGAACAACTATATTTGTGGAACATTTTGTTTTGAATGTTCTTGATTGAGATATTTATGTATTGAATGTGTTTAGCATGCGGAATCTACTACAACACACTTAAAAGAACACAAGGTGGTGAGTTTTAGTAAATGTGAGAATGTAATGAACAAATAACACAACTTTGGTTAACACAAAATGATTCAATATTATTGATGAAATAATACGGATGATCTAAATATCACCGGGATTACAAAGTAATCTTGAATCTTTAATGGAATTGTGAAAGTGTAACTAGGTTACTTGAAAGATAATTTGGTTATGGTAATTGGTTTGTGAAGATGCATGCATGAAGAAGTGACTAAGATATCCTTTTATAAGATAAGGATATCTTATTACATGTTGTCAAGTGGAAGAGTATTATACTATACTTTGACTATTATTTGCGCCTACAATTAAATACAACTACCCATGTACAACTCTGATAATATTCCTCTGTCACCACAGAAGACTAATCTACTTCTACATAACGTATAACAATGTACAAAGACTAATAATTCAACTAAATATCTATTACAAAATATCTAATCGACTTGACATAAGCTTGGCAGGCTCTTCATCAACCAGCAGTACCTTCTACCCAGAAGGTACTGGTAGAACATCTTCATACACAACAAAATCAACTAGCAGGCTCTTTAACATCTTGGCAGGCTCTTTGACTTTGATCATTTTATTCCCAACAATCCTCCCCTAAACTTGTTATTTCCATTAAAATACACAAGTTTCTGATGAATAAAATACATACCTTGAGGATTTGAGAACTCTTCCAAAAACCTTCACTCTCTATTCTTCCTTTTTCTTTCATATTGCTCAGATATGCTCCTCAGCAAACTCTGAACAATTTCTGAGTTCTCATCATCTTTATCACACCTTAATCTCTTGGAGATCATTGTTTTAAGCACTTCATAACTGAGTGGATACTCTTTCTCAGCCAACATAAAGAGTTCTATCCCACTTTGTGTGAAAAGGTGATGAATATTGCTATGGCTTAGAAATTCCCAAGTTGTTGAAGGATCATAATAGGGAAATTTCCAATGAACATCTTTGGGTTTAGGATCAAACATCCTATTGAATTCTACCCATAGTTCCTGTTCCTTAGCATCTGAACTAGAAGTTGTGTCTAGCCTAATCTGCACTAGATTCCACAATTCTTCCAAGTCTGCTCTGTCACATGCTCTAACTAAATTTTCAAAATTCTTGAAGATAGCAAACTGAACCCCAACCCTTGTTACTTTCCATGATTTTCCTAATCTATCATGGTTGATCTCCCAATCAATAATAGGTCGTCTACAGCTAATTGGATCAGCATGAATGATAGTAGGCAAAGTAATCAACATTTTACTTACTTGCTCTGTGTCCAATTTTGCTACTTCTTTATTCTGAGCATCCTTCTTCTTCATTGAGGGGTGTACATCAGATGGAACATTGTAGTAAAGACTTTTGTAGGCTTGAAGATACAAGAAGAAGATTTCATCAGCAGATTTCTTCTTAAGTTGATAATCAGTCCAATTTGCCTGATTCTTCAAAAATCTCTTCATAAAGATCACCTGATCTTTCTGAGCTTGTCCTACCTTAAAACCTCTCTCCTGACTTTCCTTCATCTTCTTAAAAATGTCAGCCAAAGCTGCTTCTTTGTACTTCTTGTTGATGAATGTTTCAAGTGCTTCTGTTTTCTCATCAGAATTGAGTGTCTTGTCATTTACTATATTTGCTGCATGACCTTTCACAATTGGATCATTGTTGATAATCCATAGCATCTGAGCATCAAAGGTTTCTTGAGCAATTTGAGTATCAAGAAGAGTCTGAGCAGCATCTTCAGCATCTTTCTGCTCTTTCATTACTTCAAGCATTCTTGAAGCTTCTCTAGCTTTTAGCTCTTCTTCTTGAACTCTTTTGGCCTCTTCTTCTCCTAAAGCCATCTGAATTTGCTGAGTTCTTTTCAACTTCTTGGACTTTGGCTCATCTTCAATCAGAATACTTTTGCCCTTATCCTTTGGAGTTTGATCTTGTGATGGAGCAGAAGATTGCTCATCAGCAACTAAAACCCTCTTTCTCTTGTACACTCTCTCAGCAGACCCTTTATACCCCATAGCCAATAGCCTTTCTCTTCTAGCAGACTCTTCTTCTGCTCTAACAGGCTCTTGCTCTGGCCTAGCAGGCTCTTGCCCTGCTCCAACAGGCTCTTCATCATAAACTTGAGTTCCATCATGGAATTCAAACTGAGCCTCTTCCTCATCTTCAGAACTATCCTTCCTCCCCTTTTTGGAAGAGTGACTTATCCTATAATCATCTGACTTTGAAGAACTTGATAAAACAACCTTTGCAGATCTTTTACCCTTCAACTTCTTCACTTCACCCTCCAATTTCTTGACCCTCTTGACCAGTTTGATGTTGATCTTAGAAAACCTTTCATTTTGACTTTTAAGAGCATTCTCTAAGAACTTCACCTTGTCTTTAAGTTCTTGCATTGTCTGAGGTGATTGGGTTAGTGATACATGATGTGATGATTGTGGTGGTGTTGCTGATGGTACTGGAGATGGTATTGGTGTTGTTTGATGTGTTGGTGAAATGTAACCATGTGAAGAACTAGATGATTGTGTTTCAGCTGATGGTGTTGGTTCTTCTGGATGTTGTGGTACCATTTCATCAAAAAGTGGAATTTCCTCCCCTCTAAAACCAATTCTCATATTTGAAAATACTTTGTGAGAAAGTTTTGGTGTTTCATAAATTGTGTCTGTGGAAG
The DNA here is from genome assembly GCA_021014915.2 of Artemisia tridentata subsp. tridentata. Taxonomy (NCBI): domain Eukaryota; kingdom Viridiplantae; phylum Streptophyta; class Magnoliopsida; order Asterales; family Asteraceae; genus Artemisia; species Artemisia tridentata. Next base: position 359,268,045 of record CP139508.1, on the reverse strand, counting down.
CAACACATGTTGTAGTTTTCCAATGATGCACCCAATAAATCTTGGATACATCAAAAACTTTGTTTTATTTTTCACATTGCTAATCAATCCTTCAAAAATATGTTTAGAAAAATTGTATTTTTTGTTTGTAGCTAAGCAAATGAGAGCAGAAGCCATGTTTCCACTAAATTGCTCCCAAGAGGTTTTCTTCTGGCTCAAACAGTGAAGGATTGTGTGAATCAAAAATCTCCATTGTGGAGTAAGATACTTTTTCAGAAAAGTGAGTTTGTTAGACTCAGCATGATACCCCATTCTTTGTAAATTTTCAAAAATTTCAGTATCTGGTAACTGACTAATACCATCAGAATCATCCAAATGAAGATGTCTTCTTATGGATGACTCAGTAAGAGTCAAGTGTTTACCATCCACTTTGGCTTTTATTCTTTGTTCCCCATTTTCAGAAGTTTTAATTTTAGCAGATTGCCAAAATTGTAAAATTTGATTTTCATAAATAGTGGGATTGACTAGCAAAGCAAACCTGATGTAGGAGTTGTTTAAAAAGTCCACTACTTGATGAAATGTGGCATTAGCCTCTGATTTCTCCAAAAATGCTAACTGATTGTGACGTTGGACAAAGTTTAGATCAATTGTGGAAGCCATAATGAAAATTTTGAATATGATGGTGGGATTGGTTGATAGTACTGGTAGAAGATGAAAGGTGTGTGTTAATTATGATATTGACTGATGAAAGAAGATATGAGAGAATTACTTTTAACCGACAATAAGAAAGATTAAAATAAGTAAATGAAAAGGCGGTTAAAAAGATCTTTTATATGTAATATAATATAATATAATCATCAGTAAATTACATAACTACCCCAACGGCTATTTTAAACTACCAGGCCCAACGGCTAAAACTTTGTCTGACAGGCTCAACGGCTATCTAGCAGTACCTTTGTAAACTAGCAGTACCAATTTTTGAACTACCAGTACCTTTGAAAGTTTTATAAAAATCCCTTATAGTTTTGAGCAAACTACCAGCTATCAACGGATTTGAGTTGTCTTTACCTAAAGCCGTTTGCTTAAGGACTAGCTAACTTATTTACAATTAAGTATGGTTAGTTAACAACCATATAGTTTTTGGTAAACTATCAACCATCAACGGATTTGATTTGTCTTTACCATAAGCCGTTTGCTTAAGGACTAGCCAACTCTTTAGTTTGTAAAAACTTGGTGAGATGAATACCAAAAGCCATATTGGCCCAAAAGATGGTGCAATTTCCTTGGATGGAGGAAATTTAAATCAGGCAATGATGCTGTGTATCTTGGATGATTGGTTCAACAAGTGAAATCATCTAATAGCATGCCTTTGAGTTGAAATCTTTCTTAGTTTGATCTAGTTAGAACTTTCTCCTTGAGAAATGCTTCATCCCTTCTAGATATGTGATCTAACTCTCTCTTTTTCAACTCTGCATCATCTTGTATGCTCTTGTCTTTCCTTTCATAAATTGGTTTTTCTTCCATTCTGGGCTATCAATTCCTCCCCTGAGATTGTTATCTCTCCTGAAATGAATATAACTTTTGATGCCTTTTTTTGTTTGGAAGAACTCTTGTTTTGTTATCAACCTGAAATGGGTTAGTTGCAAACCAAAAGAACAAAGTGCAAAGCACTTGATCTATAGTATTTTAAACATTCAAGCCTTTATATGAACAAAACATAGTAATTTTATATCAGCAGGACCAATTATGAACTAACAGGACCTTTTGACTAACTAGCAGTACCATGTTTAAAATCCAATACCAGTTAATTTTATGAACAAAAACACATGTTTTTCAAAGATTTATCATTCCAATACCTCCTACAAGGTATTTGAATCTACCTAAATCAAAAGCTTTGGTGAGAAGGTCTGCATAATTCTTTTCAGAATCAATTTTAACTACTTGAATTAACCTCTTCTCATTGCAATCCCTTATGAAATGGTGTCTGATTTCAATATGTTTTGTTTTTGAGTGTTGAACTGGGTTTTTAATAATACATATAGTACTGCTATTGTCAATATAAATAATGGTGTTAAGAAAATTGTACCCATAGTCAAGCATTTGATTTTGGATCCAAAGAACTTGCCCACAACAACTTGCACCAGCAACATATTCTGCTTCAGTTGTAGAATTGGCCACCATTGTTTGTTTCTTGCATTGCCAAGAGATGAGTCTGCAACCAAGAAATTGACATCCACCAGTTGTGGATTTTCTGTCTAGAGTTGCACCAGCATAGTCACTATCTGAATAAGCCACCAATTCAAAAGATGATTCTCTTGGATACCAAAGACCCAACCTAGGTTGACCCTTAAGATATCTAAAGATTCTTTTGACTGCTGTGAGATGAGAGATTTTGGGATGAATTTGAAATCTTGCACACACACATACTGAGAACATGATATCTGGTCTTGATGATGTAAGATACATCAAGGACCCAATCATTGATCTATAGTTGTGTAAATCCATATCTTCTCCTTCAGCATCCTTGAGTAGCCCTTTGTCTGGATCCATTGGTGTACTTGCAACCTTAGAATCAGCAAAATTAAATTTCCTTAGGATCTCTGCTACATACTTATCTTGGCTGATAAATATGCCTTCTTTGGATTGTTTCACTTGGAGACCTAAAAAGAAAGTAAGTTCCCCCATGGAACTCATTTCAAACTTACTATGCATAAGTTTTTCAAATTCTACACACAAGTCTTGGTTTGTTGATCCAAAGATTATGTCATCAACATAAATCTGCACTAACAAGATGTCTTTCTTTGTTCTTTTGATGAACAAAGTTGGATCAATCCTGCCTCTTTGGAATCCACTTTCTAGTAGAAAACAAGCCAATGTTTCATACCATGCCCTAGGAGCTTGGTGTAGACCATACAATGCCTTGGTAACCTTGTAAACTTTGTCTGGATACTCTGCATCAATGAAGCCTGGAGGTTGAGACACATATACTGGTTCTTCAATTTCACCATACAAAAATGCACTCTTAACATCCATTTGATAGACAGTGAAGCCTATGAATGAAGCATAGGCCAAGAATAGCCTAATTGCTTCAAGTCTTGCAACTGGAGCAAACACTTCTTCATAATCTACCCCTTCTTCTTGAGTATATCCTTGTGCTACCAATCTAGCCTTGTTTCTGATCACTATACCCCTTTCATCTTTCTTGTTTCTGAACACCCATTTGGTTCCAATTGCCCTATGACCTCTGGGCAAATCAACCAATATCCAAACCTTCTGAATCTTAAATTGGAGAAGCTCTTCTTGCATAGCTTCCACCCAACTTGCATCATCTAAAGCTTTGTTTATGTTTTTGGGTTCAGCCTGAGATAGAAAACATGAAAACAGGCATATATTGGAAGTATCATTCTTCTTTTCTTCATAAATAGAGGAGATAAACCCTTCTTCATCTGAAGATAAGACTTGAGATAAACCAACTTGAGATCTTGTTCTAACACCAGAAGTTATGCTTCCAATCACATCATCAGTTGAGTGATCTTTGAGAATTCTAGTGTTTGGTGTTTTAGGAACTTCATATGTAGTTGGAAGATTGCTAATCCCAACTTCTTCTTGAAAAGAATCATCTATTTGAACATTCAATGGCTCAGCAGTATCAATACTTGTACTAGCAGGACCATCTGAAGAACTGGCAGTACCATTGTCATTAGCACCACTTTCTTGATTCTCTTGATTCTGAGTTCCTTGATCTTCTTCATTGCCTTCATTTGTTGTGTTTGAAGGTCCTTCTTGACTTGAAAATAGATCCATACTTTTCCAAATTGGCATCCAGATGTAATCTTGATCTTTAGGATTTTCAACATTGTCTTCAGAACCTGCATTTTCATTAGCATTTGTACCTGTAACAGGCACATAATTCATGGATTCTGAAAGCCTATCAATATCAAACATCCAATCTGGTCCAACTCCTTTCACATTTGTTAGTTTCTCTTGAAACTCTATGTGAAGATTCTCTTCTACTAGCCTAGTGCAAGTGTTAAACACTCTATAGGCCTTACTCTGCAAGGAATACCCTATCAAATAGCCAACATCTGCTTTTCCATCAAATTTGCCTAAATGATCTTTGGTATTGAGAATAGTGACATGACAACCAAAAGGTCTCATAAAACTTAAAGATGGTTTTCTACCAAAGAAAAGTTCATAAGGTGTTTTTCTATGTGGTTTTGTCACAAGAACCCTGTTTTGTACATAACAAGCAGTACCAACTGCTTCAGCCCAAAATGAAATAGGTAACTTAGAGTCTACTAACATAGTTCTAGCAGCCTCTATGAGTGTTCTATTCTTTCTTTCTGCTACTCCATTTTGCTGAGGTGTTCTAGCTACACTAAACTCTCTTTTTATGCCTTTTTCCTTGCAAAAGTCATCCATAACTCTATTCTTGAACTCTGTCCCATTGTCACATCTGATGATTTTGACCTTCTTATCAGATTGGTTTTCTACCTCAGTGATATAGGTTTTAAGTATCTCACTAGTTTCATGTTTAGATCTTAAGAAGAAAACCCATGAAAATCTGCTATAATCATCAGTAACAACCAGACAATATTTCTTTCCATTCAAGCTGCACACATTAGTAGGACCAAAGAGATCCATATGAAGCATATGTAAAGCCTGAGTAATAGAGTTTTGGGTCTTGGGCTTACAAGAAGCTCTATGTTGCTTGCCTTTTAGACAGTCAACACAAGTTTGGTCGTTTTGGAAAATCCTTTTGGGTAAACCTCTTACTAAATCATATTTTTCAATAGTGTTGATTGTTTTAAAGTTTACATGACCAAGCCTTCTATGCCAAACCATAGATTCATCCAATGATGCCTTTGCTACCAAACAAGTTAAACCTTCCTTGGGATCAATGTTCTTTAAATTGACACTATACATATTGTTCCTTTTTGGAATTTTAAGAAGGATCTGACTTTCATCAGGCATCTTAAAATCAGAAGAAAGAACCATACATTCATTGTCAGTAAATAGAACATTGTTCTTTTTGTCACACATTTGTGAGACACTAAGAAGATTAAACTGAAGTTCTTTCACAAAATACACATTTTCAAAATCTAGTTTACTGGTTTTGATAGTACCTTTACCAGTGATCTTTCCTTTTATTCCTCCCCCAAAGGTAACATATCCTCCATCAAATGTTTTGAAATCTGAGAGGAATGACATGTTGCCTGTCATGTGCCTTGAACACCCACTATCAACATATCCTTGATCTTCAATATCAGTTGAATGTTCCTGCACATGAATAAACACATTAGTTTCCTTGGGGTACCCAAGCCATAACAGACTTGGGTTTGCCTCTTGCATCAATGAAGTCAAACCTTTTCAGGATTGTTGATGCACCTATTGATTGGATTGGTTTCCAAATCCAACATGCTGAGGACTTAACAGCACTTTCCCTTTTAATCCATTGTGTGGCCTTTGGTCTATCAGTACCAATTTTGGCAATACCAATTTTGGCAGTACCATTTGGTCTAGCAGGACCTTTTGGTCTAGCAGGACCTTTGGTTTTTGGACTCCAAACTTTTGTTTTGACCACATTTATCTTTTGAAAAGGACTCTTCTCAACTTTTGGTACACTTTTGAAAGTGTTTCTTGTACCCTTTTCAGTTGATTTTGTAATAACAGGCTTATGTTGTCTAACAGTATGATTATCTTTTGTAGTGTTAGACTTAACAAAACTTTTTCTGGGTTGAGTAACATGTGTTTTAGACTTTGATTTACTCCCAGAAACCCATTTATTACAATAAGCATGAAGATGATTAAAGCTACCACAATAATAACAAGCCTTATTAAACATAACAAAGTCATCACCTAATTGTTGTGACTTAAGGTTGTTCCAATTTCTTTGGCTTCCCCTAGGTTTGTTATTACATTTTTCACAACTTTCAACTGTCTTCAAAACAGCTTTAGTCTTAGCTTTAACTTCTACTTTATTAGGACTTATTGGTCCTACTTTGATTCCTTTGATAGGAATGGTCTCAACTTCATCATCATCAGATACCCAATCCTCAATAATTAGGACATCTGGTCTCTTCTCAGTGAGCACCTTAGAGAGTGGGACATTCTTAGCACTCTTTGAAGGTTCACTTATCTCTACAGGTTTAGCTAATGGTTTATTAACAAATTCATGCAAACCTGATGCAGCAAGATCACTACCTTGGGGACAAGGAATTCCTCTATAAGGAGGTGGACATTTATTGTATCCTATCCCTGATTTTATTCTCTTATTCATCTGATTCTCTACTATGCTCCTAGTACATTCAGAAGCAATTTCCAATTTTGTAACAGTCAGTTGAATATTGTCTCTAGCTAATGTCACTTTAGTGCACTCAGTCCTTACCATTTCTATTTCTGAATCTTTCAAAAATATTTGTCTATTAAGAGCATTTTTGGCATCAGTAAAGGTAAGTTCATTTTCTCTATAGTGAGTGATTTGTTTTTTCTAGCTTGGACATACCACACTTGTGGTCAAATAATTTTTGTTGGGTTTTTCTGTGTTCTAAGACTTCTGTATCATAAGCTTTTCTTATGATTTCTAATTCTTTAAGAAATTCACAATCATTAGAACATTTGATAGTTTGTACCTCAGGGGTGGAGAATGCCATCAAAGCCAATTCATCAGAAGTTGACTCATCTTCACCCATGAAACTCCAATCAAAACCCATGCCATCAATAGCAACCATTGCTTTTGGCTCAGCAACTTCAACAACCTTACTCTTGCTTTCAAAGCTTCCTCTCTTCTCAAAGCTTCCTTTATTTCTGTTGTCAAACCCTCTACCCTTGTCATCCTGCTTCTTAGGTCTTCTACACTCTCTAGAGTAGTGACCTTTCATGTGGCAGTTGTAATACTCCACCTTTGACTTATCATAGCCAGCAGGCTCATTTCCATCTATCATTATCTTCTTGCCAGTCCTCATCAACAACTTCTTGGCTCTAATGCTTAAAAGTGAAAGTTGCCACTTTATGTCCATCTCTTCAAGATCATCAGGATGAATCTCTTGAAGATCTTCAAATGTTAATATGGACCCATTGTGTTGAGATGTAAGAAAAGCACACCCAATTGTTTCATCTAAAATGGATTTGGTACTACTAGAAGTACTAGCAGTACCAAAGGTTGTGTTGGCAGTACCTTCTTCTCTGCCACCTTTTTCTTCATTATCAACCTTTGAGATGCTTGGGGATGAAACAAATGCCATATTTCCTGAACTTGACCCAGTAGTCTTCTTTACTTCATGTTCTACAATCTTGAAGTTGTTGTAGAGATCATTGAGACTCATCTGGTCAATATCTGGCTTGTTCTTCCAGACAATGACATGCATAGACCATTCTGAAGGTAAACTCCTAAGGAATTTAGAGTTCATGTCTTCTTGAGTTATCATCACTTCATGGATGGCTAACTGACTTGCAAGCTTCTGAAGTCTATTGAACATGCTGTCCAAAGATTCATTGGTTGTGGCTGTGAAATTCTCAAATTGTTGTTTGAGAAGTGTTTTCTGTGTTTTCTTGGTAGCATCATTACCACCAAACCTAGCCACAATAGCTTCAAAAAGGGTTTTGGCATCTTTGTATTTGTTAAAGATCAAAAGTTGATCATTTGGAATAGTCATCAGTAACATACTCCTTGCCTTTAGATCATTTTTCTTCTGAATTCTTTCATCTGCATTTGATGGTTGATCTTGTATTCTTGTTACAAGAGCATCATTTACTGTTGTAGTGGTGATTTGGGGTTTAAATGAGTTGCCTTGTTCAATGATCTCCCAAAGTGCATAGTCCTGCACTTGAAAGTATTGTTCTACCCTAAGTCGCCACATTTCAAACTCATTTGTTTTAAGTAATGGAAGTTTAGCTGCAACATTTGTCTGAATATGTTCAACATCCATTATTCTTTTAAATTAGTAAATATCAAGCCTAGCTCTGATACCACTTGTGGAACGTTTTGTTTTGAATGTTCTTGATTGAGATATTTATGTATTGAATGTGTTTAGCATGCGGAATCTACTACAACACACTTAAAAGAACACAAGGTGGTGAGTTTAAGTAAATGTGAGAATGTAATGAACAAATAACACAACTTTGGTTAACACAAAACGATTCAATATTATTGATGAAATAATACGGATGATCTAAATATCACCGGGATTACAAAGTAATCTTGAATCTTTAATGGAATTGTGAAAGTGTAACTAGGTTACTTGAAAGATAATTTGGTTATGGTAATTGGTTTGTGAAGATGCATGCATGAAGAAGTGACTAAGATATCCTTTTATAAGATAAGGATATCTTATTACATGTTGTCAAGTGGAAGAGTATTATACTATACTTTGACTATTATTTGCGCCTACAATTAAATACAACTACCCATGTACAACTCTGATAATATTCCTCTGTCACCACAGAAGACTAATCTACTTCTACATAACGTATAACAATGTACAAAGACTAATAATTCAACTAAATATCTATTACAAAATATCTAATCGACTTGACATAAGCTTGGCAGGCTCTTCATCAACCAGCAGTACCTTCTACCCAGAAGGTACTGGTAGAACATCTTCATACACAACAAAATCAACTAGCAGGCTCTTTACCATCTTGGCAGGCTCTTTGACTTTGATCATTTTATTCCCAACAATATTTCACTAATAGATTTGCTTCCTATCATTCCAATGAATTTTTGTGTGCTCTTAGTGATTTCCAAGAGGAGTTGGGGGTAAAGTTAGATGGGTTTAATGAATTCTATGCATGTGTGATTTCTATTAGACGATCATTATCAGGATCAATTCCTTTTAGTAAGACCCTTTGGATGAATTTTGAGGAAAGCTTCCTAACCATGACCCATAAGTGGAACGAATTAGTGGATTTGTATGAGCAAAAAGAGCTAGTTTCTAAGAACATGGACTTAGAGTCAAACCAAGATTCTGAGACGGTTAGAGTTGAGCCACCTAGCTGCATGTCATGGTTAGGCACTACCATAATACAGGGTGAACACTTAGGTGATCTTGATGTGATGGAGGATCTAGCCGAGCATGATCACATTGATAAAAAAGACCTAGGTTTTATGATCGATGACGATGAATCTCAAGAAACACATGATGAATCTTTTGGGCAATTTGAATATAGCAGTCAGAATATTGAGGATGATCCTTATGATTCGGATATAGAAGTTGAGATGCCTAGAGAAGCACTTGAGATACTAGGGAAAATGTTAGGGTTAGATTCTACTAAAACACATGATGAGGATATAGGTGATCTTGACACAAGGAATGATGAGGTAAGTAACATAAGCCCACCAAGTACCCCACAAGTCCTACCATCATTTGAGGCACACACACCGCCCGTGACATACCCGGAAGAAGTAGAAGAGACTATAGGAACCCCAATAGAGGTAGAGCCCTTGGACCAAACAAAACTAGAAGAAATAGGTTTGAATACTTGTAGTCATAACCTTTCTTTTAGTTCTATGGAAGTTCCTAGTTTTGATGAGCCGGAGCCTCAACCAAAACCGTTACCTAATCTTCCATCCTTAGATGTGAACTTAGGAATTGAATTAGGTCCCGACCCACCCATCAAACCATATATTCCGTGTAGTTTTATGTTGAAGGTAGTAGACTCTAAGCCTTGTAGAGAGGAAGCTGATATAGGAGTGAACCATAACCTTTCATACTTACATCACCCATTCATGATTAATCACAAGAAACACTATGGGTTTAAACCGGGTTTATTAGGTCAAGATGGATTCCCAACTAGGAGTCTCTCGAAGTTGATAGAAGATGATCCCTTTCTAGGAGAAAACTTCAATTCACCCATTGACCCAATTGAACTAAGTAAGGTTATGATGATTGGATCCCACATCTTTGAGCATATAATTCATCCACCACTCTTTCCTCACGTGGCATACTCATACCGAGTCGGTGTGTATCGCTACTATCACCCGCACTTAACCCTAAGTGTAGGGAAAACCTCTCCTTTATCCGCTAAATAAGGGCAGAGTCAGGCTCGTGACTCGAACAAAAATAAGCGCTTCTTGGGAGGCAACCCAAGCTTTATTTGCTTTGTGTGTTTATTTATTTGTTTGTTTGATTTTATTTGCTTCCGTATGTATGTTTAATTTTTATTATTATTGATTCATGTTCGAAACTAAATTGTGAAAATGCTTTATCTTGTTTTTAACTTCGTCTTAACTACATATAAAGGTATTTTGCAAAAGTTAAGTGTAAGGGAAATCCAAATCGGTTTATTAGAACAAATGAACATGAATCATTACAATATTAAATTAACATACATATTAGTAATTGTTTGAGTCAAATGCTTGTATCGAGTCATAATGATATTTTGCAGGATTTTCAGGAAGTAAGGTATAGGTTTTTCCAGAAATTTTCCGAAAACTTAACATGAGAATTCTGTCAGATCATTTCTGACGGCGTCAGGCCTTACAACCTGACGGCGTCAGGTTTTAATTTTCTGAAATTTTTGAAAGTTTTGTTTTTCTACCGGAATCATAAAAAGTTTTTATTAAATCTCTAACTTATAAACTCTAGGAATCTGCAAAATAATCATTCCACAAGCATTATATCCTTATACAGATTTATCCCGCCGATGTTATGCAGGTTTTCGTGTTTGTTTTCTCAGGTTTAACAGGTTATTTTGGACAAGGAGATGTATGTGGAATCTAGCTTTTGGCGCTGCTTTAGTCTTGAAGCTTCAACATTACCTTGGAAGAAGATCTAACCATGTTACCTCTTTATCCACCGAGCGAATCAGGGGAGTATTTGATTTCATTCTTTTACCTTATTTACTTTTACATCTTGTTGGACAATGTTCATCTTAAGTGTAAGGGGGGGGGGGTAAAGTACGATACTTTAGAGAATGCTATTACGCTTGATTTTTCGTTTGTTTAATGGTAGATGTGTAATAAAACTGAGAGAAATACCTGTTAAGGCAATTTTAGTGCAAAATTTAAATTTTTTTACAACATATAGGAGTGAAACTTTGGTCTTAATGAGCGTCTCATGGATAGGAGTTATATGACTAGCACAAAACCGTACCACTAAAAAATTTTCCACCCCCAAATATGTGAGGTTCGCCCCTAGAATTGGTAGGAAAAGCATTTATGCTATGATGTGTGTACCGGTAGCACTTAGATTCTAGAACTTGCGTTAGGACCATTCCGAGGCCACAAGTGAGACTACATTCGTGTAGTTAGATTTACTACATGATAAGAGGCATTAGGATTAACCCATTGTTTTACACCTGTGTTTTTGTTATAATTACATTGGCTACATTGGTCAAGTAATTCTCCCACACCCTTTGCGTTGTACTCATTTTTAGTACACGATACCCCTAGTATACCCCTCAGAGCCTATCTTTTCGTTTCTAACTTTAAGCATTTTACTTAAAGTAAGAATTTGTTTACACCCCACTTAAATGTACACCCAAATCGCCTTAGCCTACCTTGTATGCACTCATTTTTAGTGCATTATTGTGAAAACATTTGTTTAAACCCCAAGTTAATTATCTAATTGATTACATGGTTGCTAAGTCGAGTCATATCCTTGTACATATTGTTTTGGGACGATTGGGACTCATGGGTAAAGTACTAGTGTAATGGAGTAATGGGGAAGAACAACATTATTACCCCCATATGTGCTAAATATTTTAAAAGTACTCCAAGTGTTTCGATTATCTTAATTCGAGTCATTAGAATAGTTAATTGTAAAGTTATATAAAAGTTCAAGTGTAAGGGGGATACAACCCCCCTGCGATGTATTATTTTGGATGGTAGGGCAAGAGTGTATGCAAAAAAAAAAAAAAAAAAAAAAAAAAAAAAAAAAAAAAAAAAAGTAGAAAAAACATACGGACTACCAACCCTTTTCCTTTTATGTTTATTTTATCTTTTTGGTTATTTTTTTCATTAGCTTAAGTCGAGTCTAGTCTTGGCTTAGCAACGCCATATTGTACATGTAATTAATCAAGATCTTTAACTCGCCACCAGTAAAATATCCTTTATCCAACAAAACCGTGTTTATCATATCCCTACACCTAACGTTATAACCCGTTTAAAAGCCCTCTTTGATAGTTTATCTTTGGTGCTTACGCCTAGTGGAGGAGGTTTTTGATCCTTTCCCAAGCCTATGGTAATCTATTTGCTATGACAGGTAGTGAGAGATATTATTCATTTTCATTTATGAGATATACTTTTATGACACCTGAGAGATGTGAGTATCTAAACACTACTTGTGAGGTGCTAGTCTGTAATCTCCATGCTTATTATGATTAAAGTGGAATGACTATTTGTTGTAATTACTTTTATATTAGCGTTAAATGACCCCTAACTTGTATTTTGATTAGAATAAAAGCGCATTTGCTTGAGGACAAGCAAATCTCAAGTGTAAGGGTATTTGATGAAGCGAAAAGTGTACCGCTTTTAGGGGGTCATTTAAGCCCTAAATCGTATTTATTTGATCAAATATTGCCCTAAATCGTTCCTTTTGTCATTTTAGGTACTTTGCAGAAGAAATCTGGAAAAGGAAGCATTTTGGACGTTTTTGGAGCATAAAAGTGAAGAAAACGACAAAGTCTCTAAATCTGCTGGAAAAGTACCTGTGACGGCGTCAAGCCCTAGTGTGACGCCGTCAACCCTTGACGCGCCAGAGAGGATTTTGGAGGATTAAAGGGGGACGGCGTCAAGAAGGCCATCAAGAAACCCTAACCGCGGCGAGGTGACGGCGTCACGCTCTATAACGTGACGCCGTCAGATCTGTTTTCCTATATATATTTTCATAATTTTTAGTCATTAGTGTGCAACTTTGTGAGGAGAAACCATAAGACGATTTTTCTGCCATTTTTAAGGGTTTTATACCCTTAGATCTCCCATGTTCAATTGAAGATAAGTAATCAATTAATCATTCAATATGTCTATGTGTTGTTTGATTATATCTTGTTCTTGTCTTTTATTTAACATGCTAGGCTAGATTTATCTTGTGTTTGCTTAGATCTAATGAAACCGAACTATTGATTATTGGTTGTTGGTGTGTTATTAATTGTATTGGATGATTGTTTATCGATGTTAGGCTTAAGAAAACTGGCTAACCTCCTATACGGTAACTTGCTTGAACATCTTAAGAAACATGAACCAATGCGTACTAAGGTTTTTATGGTTGTATTTAATGCATGAGCGAATTCTAGTGATCCCATGTTAGGAGCTTCTTAGCCGGCTCGACATAGGAGTGAAGTAGGAGCTTATAGAGTTGGGGAAGTACGTACGCCACCCCACGATTGGTATTAAGGAATACACCCGTCATCCACGCAATTAATACACACTAATCAACCGGTAAAAGATAGTTAGGGAGTAAGGAAATTTAAGTAAACACATTTCTCTCCATATAAGTTCCACAACCTTTTTATTTTCAGTTATTTTATTTTATTTGCATTTGTAGTTATTTGGGTTAGTTGACTAGCAACTAATTCCGCCCACTCCTTCAAACCCGAGATTTTACTTGCTTTTACAAAAATATAAAAAAATACAAAAAGAATCTTCCCTCACCCTTAGACCTATTAGAGTAGTTTTACAATCCTAACGACACTATTCCCCTAGAGAACGATCAATCCCCCGGTACTTGCCACTACACTATACTACATCGGTCAGGTACACTGCCTGGTGGGGATTGCAAGCCTCTTGAGATCCCTCGAGAGGTAAAACCGGTTGTAAGGTCGCAAAACCACGCATCACGAACATTTGAGAACATTCGCTCGATTTGATCGGATTGATAGAAAGATGGATCGACAACTCTACCTTCATGAATGTTTCTATTTTCGATGGGTCGATAGAAACATGCAATAGAAGGAGATATGCCGGGAGTTTCGGAGACTTTTGGAATGTAGGCCTTGGTTTTGGAAAGATCACCGACTGTAGCTTTAGGCATTTTCACTTATACAAGTAAGCAACACACAAAAAAAATAAGAAAATGACATGCATATATTATATATGCTACTTATGTGGAACGTAAACATACTTCGACTCTAAAACTTTAATCCTAAGAAGTATTTTACAATGTTCATTAGTTTTAACTTTTAACTCGCTTAAAATGTATTTTATGATGTTAAAGAATAGTTACATGGATATTATGACATGAAATCAAAAATATCCAGACGCTCTTTTATACGTCATAAACTACTTTGAAATGTGGCTAGACAAACATTAGATTGTATATCTAGCTATTTCTTACGAGTGTTTATGTTAAGTAACTTATTGAAAAAGGTGAAAACTTAGATTTTGACTCAAAAATTTCTTTCAAAATGTTATGCCAAACGCTCCCTTAATTATAAAATTAACTACTGAAATTTCAATATACATATGAATTATGTATCTTGATGACTCAAAACAACTAATTGCGTGTTTATAAACTTGACAAGTAGTTGTGAACTTAATTTTGATTAAATTTTGATGATTCTAGCTCCTAATCCAAATACTCTCTTATATTTAAAAAAAATATTTTTATGATTCGAAAAATATATTTTTAGGATTAGTGAGTTGTAATAAACCAATGTGATTAGTTTTAACAAGTGTTTATGGCATAATTCAACAATGTGATTAATTTTGAAAAGGAGTGATTAGTTTATCGAAACTTTGACATAATGGTTTTTAATTACTTAGTTTCTAGGTTGATTAAGCATTCTAATCCTATGGGGAGCATTTGGTTATAAGATTTCTAGACTTAATTTTAACAAAGTTCGGGTTAAAAGAAAATTGAGTAAAAGACCTAATTATGATTAGACTCAAAATTGAATGAAATGTGATTTGGAAAACTTACAAAATGTGTTGCTAATCAAGATACAAGTATTTGCCCCTTGCGAAATTAGTCGGAAGTGGTGATTTGGTGAATGGTTTTTGAGGTTTTGGTCGTTCACAGCAGAGGGAGAGAAAGAGTGTTTTGTGAAATGGGATGTTTGGCTAAAATTCAAGAAGGAAAATAATTTTTGGCTGCATCAGATGGCCGATCCCCTTAAACATTAAGGGGGCCGCCCACGATAACAAGCCGGTCCCCATAATTTTAAGGGGGCCGCCCGCCAAAATTTGGAATTTTAGGATTTTGTTTCTGACGGCAAAATATTTAAATGCATATATTTATAGATTTATAATATATCAAAAATACGTTGGTTTGTATAGGCACGAGGAAGGAATACTTGACATTTTATTAACATTTCGTTAAGAACATATTTCTTGAGAATTTTGGATAAAATAGTCAAGATGTCAAGTCGACAAGGGTTCTAGGGAGTGAGAGTAAATGTGCATATTTATATGTATATATATATATATATATATATATATATATATATATATATATATATATATATATATATATATATATATACTAGACTTCAAAGCCCGCCCAATGGGCGGGCATGACTTGTAATTTTATACTGGATGGTTGTAATTAATTTTAAATGATGCCTTAATTTCGTTACATTTAACATAATAAAGTATAACTACTTTTATACAAAAGCAATAGAACGCGGATTAGATTTTTTATTAGTTTGGTTTGTATTTGTTTGTTGATTAGTTGGAGTGTTTTGCTGATATTTGATTTTATTTCATACTCTGGCGGTATGGTTTCACGCAAACAAAGTTAGTAACATATTTTTGTTATGAGATGGATTACGCATATAAATTATAAACATCTAATGCTTAAGTAGCAAAGTCTCATGTGAAAAGTAATGAGGTTAATTTATTAAAAAATTAGAACATAAGTCTTTATTGTAAATAATCTAAAATGATAACATGAAACTTAAGTATTTATTGTAAATAATCTAAGATGATAACATGGGAAATCGTGTTCCATTTGTTCATAATTCATCTTCGCTGTCATCATCACTGGTTGTTTCATAATCAGTGGATCCGTCATTGATAAAGTTGCTGACATCATCGTCGTTAGAGTCATAACTGACACTATACGCGGCTGAATTTATTTCCCACGTTTCTTCGTCAACATCGCTGATGTGGATGATTCTACCATGTACTTTTCCATCAATATCAGGCATCTCGTCCCACACGTCATTGTCAACCATGTTAGATTGGTAATCTTCATCATAATCGTCATCAATAGATGTATATCTTGAGTCGCCTATGAAATTATCGAGTATAAAATTATATAAACAAACTTTTAATTTAAAACATGTTTAACAATTTACAAACACAAATAATAATAAATTTATTTTTTAACAAACAACCTGTGGAAGAGTCTTCAACAACAAATTCATCAGGGATAGTATATTTAGGTTTACAATCTCGCGTGGGATAAGAGGGTTCTTTGAGAGCATTGATATTGACACACATGCCTGTTTCAGATACGTTGTTGTTGTTATCATGTTCATCATTCGTATCTTCATCATATAGCATATAGTTCCGTGAGAAAATGGGTTTCTACATACCAAAAATATAGTTAGTACTTAGCAACAGAGTATCTATTATGTGGACTGTTTGGTTTACCTTATTGTATATGTTAGCTTAATAATGTGGGATTAGCAAGGATGTTTCGTTTAACATATTAGTTGGACTATGGAGGCTGTTTGGAATAACTCAAATATAGCATGTGTAATATATATGTTTTATAGAAATATAATGTACAAACATAAATTATTATTACCAATGGGTTTTTTCCCCCAGGATGATTAGCAGTCATAGTCTCCACACGCTTTGATCGTGTTTTTTTATCATCAATCGAAGTTAGATCTACAACTTTGCTTGCTTGTGGCTTTCCATCATCTGATGAATCCAGGTCAACAATTATGTTGTTGACTATTTTGCCGTTTTTAGCAAGCCTACGGCGTTTGTGTATAGGTGGGAGAGGCTGCAAGTAATGCAAAAGTTGTTAGTTCCCCTGATTAATAAGTATCACATAATATGGATTACAACCATTTTTTATACCTCTTTGTTGTCACGTGTTTTTTGTATTTTTTCATCATCTGATGAAACAACATAAAAAATATCGTTGCTAACTAACTTGTTGTCTTTAGTTGGTCTAAACCGTTTATGTGTTGTTTGATCAGCCTGCAACTATTAGATTGATATTTAGATTTTATAATAGATGAGCTCGACGTAATGAAAATTTTATGAAAATACCTCATTATCAGTTTGATTTTCGTAATAATCAAACTTGCATCTGTTCTTACGGGTCCCGGGTTTCGCCTTTGACAATCTCCGATTGTTATGTGTTAAACAAACAACCTAAACAGAGCATACAAAAATAAAAACCATTAAGTATTTTATGTTTACTACAATGCAAATTACTACGCAGTAAATTTTTTATATAATACCTCGTTATTGGTATCATGTAAATCAGCATCTTCATTGAATATTTTGCATACATACGGATTATGTGGTTTTCGCTTATTACAAATTGGAGTAGTTCGATATCCGTTAACACCAACAGCATAAATCTATAAATTTCACATTTATATTTAATTCGTTAAACCTAACAAAAACTATTATTAATAATAATAACCTTAGTTATGTTATAATACCTCGTCATCTGATAGGCCAACCTGCAAGTATTATAAAGATAATTAGATCCTCTGATATATTAATGGATATATGCTACATAATTTTAAGTTATAGATATAATCCATTGCTTGGTTGCATTGGTTGAGACGTTTACATGCTAACCTAAAGATGCATGTTCGAATCTCACTATGGTCATTTTGTAAAATCTCGAATTTAAGGGTTAAACATACGAATTTTGGTCAAATATTGCTTAGATGACTAATCATGCACTTAATCTACCACCTAAGCATGGATTAAGTGCATGATTAGTCATCTAAACATGGAAACGTCTCGACCAATAGAATCAAGTAACCCTATTGTTTTAAACATATACCATTGTTCAAGCATTTATTTTAGCTAAAGATTATTGCTAAATAAGTATTCGTATATGTATAACAATTCATGATAATCTTATAAGGTAGTGCCTATGGGTAGTTTAGAAAAAAAGTACTTAGACATGTTATGAAGGATACCTCTTCATCGTCCAATATATGAACACTGGATATATCTTTTTTGAACAAATCAAATTGTTCATCCTGCATTCATGCTAAACATAATCAGATAATGTGTTTCATATATAATTTAAATAAACAGTTAATTTAGTTATTGTACATCCTCATCATCTGATATGACGATGTTTGGTATATTCTTATCTAGCGAGCCATCGGCTGATGATGGAGGATGGTGGTGATCTGTTTTCGGATTACCCTGACAAAATTGTAGTAATTAGTATCTAATTCATCTGATAATTAACAAAACATATTCAACTTAAGATTATGTACCTTGTGTGATCTTCGGTGTGACATTGTTTGTATTTTATGTTCGCAATTTTTGAAGATATATATTCAATATGTGTTAATATATGGCTTTATTTATAGAGTTTGAAGGTGACCATATAATGGAAACCGAAAATTTGTTTCTCATATATTTGTTATAGATAAAGATTACGTTTACAATTTAAACGTTTTTTTAGAGTTTACATGATTTATATCATGCTCTAAATATAGATTTGGAAATTCTACAAAATATTTGATTATCATAGCTTTATTGTATATAAAGATTACGTTCGTTTGTGTATGAACATTTAAAAACGTTGTTAGAATTGATGGGGTATAAAAACAATGGACTACGTATATTTAAAGTGACAATGCGTTTTAATATAACTCTTATGAACTGGTTATAATATCAGTACCAAGTCGGGGACGTAGTAGTACAAAATTAAAATACATACTGGAGATAACTCAGCAGTACTACATAGCACATACGTATTGTTTATACCAGTACAAAGTACTCTTAAATATATTTTGACCCACATATAGTGTCAAAGTAGGTATATGATCTTAAATATATGCACAGAATATTTATACAAAATACATTCTAAACTTATCTTTCAAATCATATTTTCTATAAATTTATCATATTCTTGAAAAAATGATTATAATATGTATATATCATTTTAAAAATTCTTATTATCATGTGTATATAAATAATACGTTCGTTTGTGTATAAACATCTAAAAATGATGTTAGAATTGATGATGTATAAAAACAATTGACTACATATTTAAAGTGATAATGCGTTTTAATGTAACTCTCCGTAGCAGTACAAAAATAAAATACATACCGGCGATAACTCAGGAGTACAACATGGCATATATTGGTTATATATCTTCTATAAATTAAACATATTATTGAAAAAATTATTATAATATGTACATACCATTTTAAAAGGACAGTATACACATTCAAGAAGTAGATATGTGTGTGTATATTCTAAATATGTGTATAATTTTAGCTGTTATCTATTATTAATTTTATTTCGATTACTTTTTGGAATGTTAGTATACATTTTTAATGTATATTTTAATACGTGAGAGACAAATAAGCAAGTGTTTGCAGACGAAAAAAATAATGTTCATTAATAAAATCATATATACATATATACAAAAAAAAAAAAAAAAAAAAAAAAAAGCCTAACAATTAAATTTATGTATTTTTTCTTGATCATAGACGAACCGCCCCAGTCTCTATTCTTCTTTTCCTGCTAGATGGACATGATGTTTTAAGCTTTGCAAAGTTAATGAAACCAAGTAAAAACCCTATGAAGTAAAGTTTGTTAAGCTTACCTGGTATTGTTTTGTTGAGGTTGAACATTTGTAGGAAGTTATATACACGAAAATAGGGCAATGAATCGACTTCACTTGACCCAAGGAATTGATAAGGTTGTTGTTTTAATTTTAAAAATTAAATGTGTACATATTCATCCTTACAAATCTTTGGAAGTTGTTACAACTTCATTAAAGTTTGACAATCATTTCTTTAACATGCTTATAGTTATTTATGGTTTCAAGGTCGAAAATACATTTATTATAAGAATATAGTAGATTTTTTTTTTTTTTTTAATTTTATAGGTAAGTATCGTGTATACATCCTTATCCCGGTTAATATTATTTTTAAACATCACCAATGTTAATACTGCTGGTTACGTTAGTACTGCTGTATTTGAGATAATATAGTGTTCTACATGTGGTTATCAATGCAATATTATATTAGTACCGCTAGATATACTTGATACTGCTATATCATTTTTTCACGTAATGATCAACGTTTGCACTGGTAGATAAAATAATGAAACTTAATATGAATAAAGCTTAATACGAATATCCACACCCATGCAAGTTTGCAATTTGTAAATAAATTGTTCAAAAATATTAAAAAATGCTAATGTAAATTAATTGTCTTCTTGCTCCTCTTGATTATTAAGGTCATTAGCTGGTGTTTCGTCATCCAGTGTCGCTGGTACACTGTTAACGTTGTCTGTCGTACGCTTGCCTACATCATCAATTTGAATTAAAGTGGCGTTCGTGGCACCAACGCACACTGCCGGACTATCATCCGTTGCGTCTATCGTTTCAACAACATCTTCGTTTGTTGGTTCCTGCTACATGTTGCGAGAAGATGTAAAAGATTAACTTGTATTGTTTGTTACAATTTAACGGTGTTTTTAGAAATTAAAAAATACAATGCACAATACCTCGCTAATATCATCAGAATGTGTTTCCGATCCATCATCTGAACACACGGAATTGTACTCTAAACCTTCGTCTTCCTCATCGTCATCCTATTTTGATTCATTCATAAGGATTAACATATATTTGTTTATAAACACAAACCATTGTTAGGTACATTAAAGGAAAAATGAATCAGACCTCTTCTTCTATAAAGCCATTCTTGAAATAGTTGATTATATCAACATCGTCCGTCACTTTCTCCGCTCTATATATATAACTATTGTTGTTGTGATTGAACTCAGAAAATAAAATTTTGAAAAGATACTTCCTCCCAATAATTTGATTAAGTGCATCTGAAAAGTATTCTTCTGTGTTCACGCCTTCGCTCTCCATTATCTCCCACGCTGTTTAATTTGTCATTTTGTGCACACTCTTGTCAAAAATCACGACTTGTGCAGTACCACTATGGTCAAATATGCGCACAATGATTTTGAACCTACATATATAAAATATTTATCACCGAACGCGAAGTATCCAAATATCCACATTATTTATTATATGTTTAAGGACAGATCCAAATAAATTATATATATATATATATATTTTATATATATATATATATATATATATATATATATATATATATATATATATATATATATATATATATATATAGGTTGTTTTACATACCTGGAAGCAACGGCATATGTTTCTCCATGGTTTTTACAATACCACAACTGTTTCTTATTCCTTGTGCCCGAGTTGCGTTTTGAAACAATTGGTGTCACTCTAGTACTGCATGCTTTGCAACCCGTATAAACCCACCCATTTTCCTCTTGTATGCTATGTCCTTCTGCATAAACTACACAGTGTGACTCCTGTATTTAGATACAAAAACACGTATAAACATTACTAACGTGGGTTTAATTAGTGATAAAATAATATTTATATTATATCCATAACAATAAATTTTGTTTTACCGGTTCAATGCTTCGAATTGTTCGAACTATTTGCTTCACACAGCCGTGCATGAACTTCGCAGGCGTAACAACACGGCTGCCAACTGAATGATCCTCAATTCTGAATTCACCTACATCATACCCCTCCTGCTCTTCGTATCTGTGAAACGTATAAATAGGTTCCTAATAAATTTAACATGTTTTTAGTTTAAAACTAAAACAAACATGTGCCGGTATCAATGTATATACCTTTTCCGGAAAGCCAACAATTGTGGCACATCCCTGTTTATGAATATTCTTGTGCCAAACAAAGCATTATGTATTGATGGCTTATCTGTGTTGCACAACAAATATAGACACTTTTAAAAGCTATTAATATGAATTAAAAATCTTAATTACGTAACCAAAAATTTAAAAGGCATCTATAAAACTTACTGTCCAAATATTTCACTTTCCCCAGCATCAAGAGGATGTCTATATGACCAAGCTCATCACGTTTGTTGTCGTAGTCATTCCACATTAATGCCCAATTGTCCCAAAATGTACAATCAAGTCTCAGAGATCTGCATAAAATAGGGTACACTCAATATATGATTACAAATGAATACTATTCTATACACGTTATTTTATTTTAAACAAATAATAATTTATAAAATATAGTTACTCGGCATCTTCAACGACAATTGTCCTCCGTAGCTTAGGACCGCCAGAATTGTTCAACGTCACTATTTTCCCAATAGCTACGACTGTACCAACAATATCTGGAAAAACATTTGTTATAAAAATATGCACATAAACATTCAAGTAACGCCAACTGTTGTATATAATTTAAAAAAAAACACATACCAACACAATCATGCTCGTGGTATTCATTATCTGTATCGAGAATACTTGAGAATGGCTCGTTAACGAACCCAAAAAAGTTGTCGTTGATGTGATCAATACGGGTAACCTCGGTTCCTTTATAAAAAGATATTTTCCACTGGTTTGGTAACAAAGGTAACCTTCCGGCATTCTCTGCTACTCCAAAATTAGAGATTATGTAACATTGACCTTCTCGTAAAAGAGGTTCAAATTTAAACATAAACTCTTTTTTGACATAGATTTGGATACGGTTCGACTGTACATATAGTTCAAATATCAATTTAACATATAATAAATATACACAAATATAGGTATTTACTAATTTCATCTGATATACCTCTTCATCCTGGAAAACACAGTCAAGACTGTAAGGATCGTG
Source organism: Artemisia tridentata subsp. tridentata (assembly GCA_021014915.2). Lineage (NCBI taxonomy): Eukaryota > Viridiplantae > Streptophyta > Magnoliopsida > Asterales > Asteraceae > Artemisia > Artemisia tridentata. Next base: position 359,245,267 of record CP139508.1, on the reverse strand, counting down.
TTCTTCGTTAAATTTATGTGAATGCCATACGGAGATGCACCTTCCTTTAATGGCCATGTTCACATTCATCGGACTGACATCTTTAATGAGAGTCATTGTTCTCTCTCTCACCACCAAAAAAAAAATAAAAAAAAAATATAGAAAACGCTGTATTTTTTTTTTATATCACATTAAAATGAAATATGTATAATGAATCAACCATTTTAAATAAACCTGGCTTAGGACTTTTAATTGTGGACATACTCTTTCCATTGTTTTTACTTGGATGAGAATTAGATCCTACGAATACACAAAGAAATTATGACAATGTTATTTATATAAAATAAGTAATCTGGAACAGACATTATCCAGAATGTTTATACAAAACCTGAAGGAAATTTTCCATAAGACGATGTGTGCATAACGGTTTTTTTGTTCCGGTGTGAAGGTGCGTCTGAAGATGTTGTTTGGTATCTCAAATCTTTTTGTTGATTTCTAATATAAGCAAATCTTTTAGAATCACCTTTTGAGTTTGTCGCCCCTAGCAACAATAACAAAACAAATTGTTGTATAACATATAACAATAAAGGTGCGGGTTTTTATAAACAAATATTCATACCTGATTGAGATTGAAAGTTGGAAGAATCAATCCTAGAGTTTTCATACGTGGAGTGTGTTTCAAAACAGCTTGATTGACTGGTAGATTTCCTTTTTAATGATCGAACAGATCCTATTATTAAATGGATATAGATTTACCGCAATTTAGAATGTACAAAACATACTTAATGTGTATACTATAATCACAATTTATAATATGAACACGATCAGTTTAGAAACATGTTACCTTCATGAGATGGTTGTGACTCAAAAGATGATGAGACGTGGCCAAATCTACCCTTTGCAGGTGGTTTAGATGCTGGAACAATTACGATTGTATAAATACAATGTATTACTGTATTAAATAAAAAAATTAATGTTCAATGTACTACCTCTAGCTTTAGCAACGACATCAGAAACAACTGTTCCAGATATACTACCGGGTGTATCACTTTCAAATATGGAATTATCCAATTCAGACGAAGAAGATGGCTGAACCAAACCTATATTTCCTACTAATTTAGCAGTTATAAATTGAGTAACATAGTATAAACATCATGTAAAATGTACATAAATAAAATATCAACAAAGTTACTGCAATAAAACATTGATGAAGCTAATACCTGTTGATCGTGTAACAACATCGGAAACATGGTTGGTTGATCTTGTACCTGTTGTATCAAAATTATAATGTGGATGATTACCAAATACAAAATCAACAACTTTCAGGATAAAACAATACAAACTAATATACGATACATGAAAAACATATACAACAACAAAATACCTTATGAAGGGGTTTTAGGATGAACGTGACTGCCAGAGCCTTTGCGTGTTGTATCTGAAGGTGGATACAAATCATAAACTTATATGGTAAACTAAAACAAATTAATGTAGGATTCACGAAAACCTATATAAGAATAGAATACCTTGTGAAGAGGCTTTAGTATGTTTCTTCTGTACGGTATTGCTTGTATTTGCATCAGGAACTATAATCAATATAAAGACGTTCATATAATAAAGCATTAGATTGATCCAACAACAACATAAATAAGAATATAACAACTTTATGAATAAATTATTCGTTAAAAAACATTCATGTGTTAAAACATCAAGTTATTTACATAACATATGCTATCCTCATTAATGTATTACTTATATGCATTGTGTATTAATTTTAATATTGTTAATTTATATTAATAGTTTTTAATATTGTAATTTTTATGTTGTTGTTGTATAATCAAGCTAATATTTACATGCAACATCGTTTATTAACAAACAATACAAACACACATAAGCAGTATCAAATATATCGAGCAATACAAACACACATAAGCAGAATCAAGTATCTCCAGCAGTACAAACACACATAAGCAGTATCATGTACATCGAGCAGTACTACCAATAGAGTCTGGCAGTGCTAGCAAACTAATGATAAATTACATTCTAATGATTAAATTACATGTAAAAAACATACCTCCCAAAGAAGCACTCATGTTCTTCTTGTCAGTTCCTTTTGCAAGCCTTGCAGAGTGTCTTTGGCCGTGCATAATGGCTATATTATTATCAATAGAGCTTATTGTTTTTTTGAGTTTATAAAAAACGTTATAATATGAGGTATATATATGATGTATATATGATGTATATCTAGTGATAGGGTAGAACTCTGATCTTAAATATAGGAACAAAAAGTTTATAGAAAATACGCGTTAAAGTATAATTATGATGTTAAATATGGGAACAAAAGATTTATACAAAATACATTCCAAACTTATCTTTCAAACTATATCTTCTACAAATTAAAATTAAACATATCTTTTAAAAAAATCCGGGATACATGTTTAGAAAATACATATACCATTCCAAAAATTCCGCCTGGTAATCAAAGAAGAAGATTATAGTTATTTTTTGTGCGAGTTATATCACAAAAAATAACTTGGTCTAATGGTAACATTGACGTATACTTAAGCTATGTAAACAACCCAAGTTCGAATATTTAGAATCTTTTTTAAAATTTCGGAATTAAAAGTCAACATACGAATTTTGTTTGGTCAAATGTTGCTTAGGTGGCATGCTTAGGTGGAATAAGAGCATGATTACTCATCAATCCAGCGCTTATTCATCAATCCTGCATTTGATGACGTCATACGCATCCTGTTATATATAATATGTAGATATATATATATTTATATTGTGTGTAAACGTGGGATGTTGAATGGAGTCGAGAAATGATGAGGTAATGACGGAGATAGGTGCTGACGGCGATGGGAGTTTGTTTCATCCATAGTTTTCTTGACTCGATGGTCGAAGTGCTACTTCTACGTTAATCCACTTAACTCACTTCTCTTCATCACCATGAGTTATGTGATAGTGGACACGGAAGATTTTCGTGTTGAACGTTAAAGTTCAAAAGAGGCAAAGGGGGAAGAAAAGGTTCGAGGACGAACAATTTCTTTTAGTTCTAGATAGTCAACAAATGACGTATCTAGGTTATGTGCAGATATATTTATATATGTATATAGTATATTTATATATGTATTTATATTAGATATATGTATAAGAGATTATCTTCTAACTAACACGCAAGAACCAACTAAACTAGGTATGAAAACTTACGGGGGCATGCAATTTGCTAGTTCCTTAGTCCTAAGTATATAACATAGAGTAAGACATGAAAGAAAGGCGTACCTTTTAGTCTTCAATAAGTAGTCTTCAAGCACTTCAAAAAGTTTATGTTGACTCATAGAAGTCAATCAATGGAGAGATGCCGAAATTCCCAATGAGTGAACACTTTAGCCACTTGGTCCCCATTGTCCAATTTGTCCATAGTTGTTTGGACCGAACATGGTTTGCAATTGACTAGGATGCATGTATGGTGGAAGTATTCCCCAAGGATTGAAACTTGGTGGATTTGAATAATTCCACATTGGGTGAGTATTATTTTGACGATTTGGTCTATTTTGGTTTCTTCTAGGTTGAGGTATTTTAGGCCGAGGGTGAGGACTAGGTGGTCTTCTAGGAGGAGGTGTTTTTGACCTAAGCTTTGGTTTAGAGTATTCTACTTAAGTTTTTAAAGATGGTTTATAGAAAGCTTTTATTTCCTCATTATTAGCTATGGGTATTTTTCTATCTTTTATAAGTATATATTTAGGCTTTGACTCTAATATTTTTTGATTACTAGTTTCACTTTCAAACTTTACATTTTTAGTTTCACTAGTTGTAGCCTTAGTTGAGTTAAATCCTAATCCGGTTTTATCTCCTGATATTCTTTGAATGCTTATTATATCCCTAAGAGAATTGCTACTATTTTCAAATTTGTTAAGTCTACAAATTTCTTCCTTAAGTATTTCATTTTCATTTTTAGTTTCTTGACATGTTTTACATTCAAAGACTTCTTTGCCTTTTTCTAAGTTATGTAGTTTAATTTTTAATTCTAGTATTTCTTTTTCTAATTGGTTATTTATGTGTTTTAGTGATTTATTTTTAGTCATTACTTTTTGACCTAATATACATAACCTATTATATTCGTTATCTAGGTCTTTTTCATCTAATGATAAATTTTCATCACTAAAGTATTCGGTTTCAGAACGTACCTCACTTGATGTCTTAGCCATAAGACACTTCTCCTCTTTTGTGGTTTCTTTCTCGTCTTCATCACTGTCACTCCATGCTCCTCCAATGAACGCCTTTTGGTTTTGCTCCTTTGACATCATAGGACATCTTCCAATGAGATGATTTGGATCACCGCATTTGAAGCACTTCCTCTCTCTCTTGCTACCTTTGTCGTCTTTGTTTCTTTGGAGTGTTTTCCTTTCGTCATGTGGTTGTCTAACGAATCTTCCTCGTCTTTTGAAAAACTTCTTGAAGTCTCTTACGGCCATGGCATATTCTTCATCATCACTTTCGGAGGTTGAGCTATCCTCGTCACTTGATGCTTTCCTAGCTTTCAACGCGATTGACTTGCTTTGCTCTTTCTTTCCTTTGACCATCTCGGAGTCTTTCTTGATTATTGCTTCGTAGACTTTCAAGTTGCCAATCAACTCGTAAAGTTGAAGAGTTGACAAGTTCTTCGATTCTTCAATCGCCGTAACTTTAGCTCGCCATTTTGAATGAAGAACCCTAAGAAATTTCCTGACAAAATTCTTACTAGAAAAACTCTCATCAAGTGCCTTTAAACTTGTGATGATTGTGTTAAACCTAGCAAACGCATTATCAATTGATTCCTCTTCCGGAATCATGAATTGTTCATATTGTTGAACAAGAAGATCTATTTTATTATCTTTGACTTGACTATTACCTTGGTGAGTTATTAGTAAAGAATTCCAAATTTCTTTTGCTGTTTCGCACATAAAGATTCTTTCGTATTCTTTACGTGGTAACGCATTATAAATAACCATTTTAGCCTCATTATTTTTAGAAAGTTTTCTTTTTAAATCATCACTTTGTTTTTCAAAAAGTACAACTTCATCCTTTTTAGTTTCAAGATTATGTTGAATAGGTAAAAAATCACCATTAGTAATAACATGCCAAAGATCTAGATCTTTTGATTTCACATAAGTTTCGAATCGATTTTTCCAATAATGAAATCCATCACTTTCAAATAGTGGTGGTCTTTGCATAGATTGCCCTTCTAAATATTTTTCAGATTCCATAGACCATTTCAAGTTTTAAAATACAGTTTATTTTAAAAATCTTGTTTGACGTGGCTCTTGATACCAATTGTGGAAAACTAGAAGGGGGGTTGAATAGTTTTACGTCTTTTTAATTTATGAAAACTTTTGTTTACTTTTTAAAACTTCGATTCTATCTTATGTGAATTCAACTCTTGATCAATATGAACTAATATAAACAAATATAGATAAGCAATGCAAGTAAAGTAAATATAATGAAATGAAAGAAAGAGATGGAAAGATCAAACCACAACACGGAGATTTATAGTGGTTCGGCTACAAGGACACCTTCCTTGCCCTACTCCACTCCTTGAGTCACCTACTCGAGAGTTTTCTTCACTATGTCAACAAACTCCCTTATGGCGGAGAAAACCTTACACAACTATAGCTTACACCGGCTTAACAACACAAAGCTAGATGTCGAGTTCTAATCGTAGCTAGAACCAATCTCACGACTTGTACACAACTTCTACACAACTTAATCACGACTTCTTCACGATGGCTTCACGACGACTTCACGACTTCTTCACAACTTCTTCACGACTTCTTCTTCACAAACAACTTCACGACTACTTCACAACTACTTCTACACTACTTCTTTACAACACAACTAGTTACTTACACTTAGATCTACCTATCACAACTATACAACACTTTACACAACTACAATGATGATATGAGTTAAACTATAATACTTCTTCTCTAGTTGAAGGAGTATTATTCTTTTTCACTTTGATGGTGGAAGCTTGGATCACTTAGAAACCAATGCTTAAGAAACTATGATCAAAGGGTTTTTGAAAGGATTTACAAGATTTAAAACAGAATGTTTGGGTGTGCAAAAGGTGAGTAAAAATCCAGTGGAAGGCTGATATTTATAGGCAGAAAAACTGGACAGCTGGGAGCTACTGGAGCGGGGGCGGTCCCCTTAAATAGGGGGCGGTCCCCTTAATTTTAAGGGGGCTGCCTAGTAAAATTAAGGGGGCCGCCCCTCCCTAGCCGTTGCTCAGTTTTGTCTTTTTGTGGGGAAGGTTTTTCTGGAACATTTTTACTGATTTTGGTTGAAAATTTGAATTCATAAATTTATAATGAGTTAAACCTTTTTATTTATTACCAAAAATGTTTTTCTAAAAGATATAAAATGTTTTTGACATTTTATAAAAAATCTAGTGTTTAAGAAAATGTTCCTTTGATCATACAATGCATTAAGCATTAGTTCATTCATACCTTAAGTGATTTGAGTTGTAGAAATAGATATTTACAACTAAATACTTGTTTACGTCATAATTTTCCGATTAATGATTTTACATTTTGTGATTATCAAAACGTAGAGATATCGAAAAATATTAATAACGTGTTTAGGCATTATTTATATCAACATAACTCATAAAACGTGCAATTTTCTTAACTATTAAAAATTTGCTATGAGTTATTTCTTAGAATTTAGACAATTCTAATTTTCCTATTATACCTTTCTCATTCATGAAAAGGAATAGGATTAAGTCTCACTCTTCTCAAAGAAAGTAGACTAGGTTTATTCTTTTTAGTAAGGTTGACTCTATCCAAAAACCCTTACGGGTGTAGATCAAATTACCACTAAAAGAATGCCCCACGTTTACGATTTTTAACGTTGCATTTATACATTAAAAGAATTTACAAAATTCAATTTTAGTATTTTCGATAATAAATTTTTTCAAGAAAATTAAATACCCATGGTAAATTAACATTTAACCATTTAATTTTTACTAAAAACTAGGATCCAAATTGACATAGTTTCATCACATCAGCTTTGGCTGCTAGTAATGAAAGTACTCAATAAGGTACGAGTCGAACTCAATTGCCAATCTCAAATTGCAATTCCTAGAATTATGGGATTTACATATTTTGCCAACCTCAGTTGCAAATGTAAGCATGTTTTATCCCCATCTTTATGCCTTGAGTGACTAGTCCATCTTACTATCAACTCAATTAAGTTAACCAACTTAAGAAACTTGCAAATTAACATAGTTTCATTACATCAGCTTTAGCTGCTAGTAATGAAAGTATGTAATTTACACTTTGATTACCATCCATGCTCGTTCATCTTAGGACAAATGGAAATAGTAATCTCAGGTGTTTCCGTTTCATTGGATGGCATATAACTTAAATTAAGGGTAATAATTTTGATGTGTGTAATCAAAATATGTACAAAGATGTCATGCATTCATCTTGTATCATATGTTTCAAAAAAATTTTACTCATTTGTTTCTTTACTAAGCTTAAATCAACAAAGTTTTAATTGATGGCGTTGAGAAACTTACGACTTTTCCTTAAGATGCTTCGTACATAGTATGGTTGTACTTGGTAAGTCTAATTTGACGCACAATCCGGCGGAGAGACAGAATGGAGTCTCTTTAAGGCCACAATTTAATGCGAAACCAACCTTAAACCAACCTTATAGTTTGTCAAAATTAGGTCTGCCTTTCGACCATTTTTGTACAGTTGCATCAATCAATTAAAAGTTTAAGATTTTTAAAGCTTAAAACCATGTTTCACCATTATTAAATCCAGTTTAATTTTTATTTTAAAATTACCCTTTGCTTACTAACATGTCACAACATATATAAACAAATAGCAATTAAAAAAAATTAAACGACATAAATAATGGACATGCTAAATAAATCAATTAACATGTATATATTGATCCTAGGACTCCCATTGGTTTTCGAGCTAGGTACCAATGGACCACATACACCAATTACATGGTTGCGTAAGTCCTACGATGAATATATACAAAAAACACATAATTGATTGTGACAATTCAAATGGGGTCTTCCCTAAGGTTAGGTCTTCCCTAATTACATAATTAATTGACTTTTCAGTAATTTTAACTTGTCAATACAATTTATTACTAAAAACCCTAATTAATTTGTATAAATTGCCAACTATAGCATGTAATCAAGAAAAGCACGTAACAATTACTACAATTCAAATATATATAATCCATGACAAAACATGCATATTTTCATCATGGATTCCACATAACACTTATTATAAACATAATCAAGTCTAATGTACGCATATCAATTAATGACATATCACTAATATTCATTAATTATTCACATAAAAAATTACATGCAACCTAGGGTTTCTACAAGTTTTACAAAACTAAAACCCTAATTAATAAAATTAAGGGTAATCGACCCATATTATAAAAAATTAGGGTTTACTTAATTTTTAAAACCCTAGAACACCATAAACATGTAATAATCATAAAGATCCAATTTTTATGTTTTTGATAATTAATTACACAGTATTAATGGCTCTTGATGCCACTGTTGGAATATGTATATCATAACAATTATATAAAACATAAAACATAAACATCAAAGCATGCAGCGGAAGAATAGATCTAATACTTGTAATTAATTAACCAAATAAAAGAATATGCGTACCTTTGATTTCTAGCTAAACAAGAAATCGATTATCCAAGAACGAGCAAAACCCTAAATTAGGGTTTATAGAACTCGACTAAAACTTAGTCGAATGGGCAAGATAACACAAGCAAAAGTATGCTTGATCTTCGTTCTTGTACACACGTATTAGTAGCGTTTCAATGCGAAAAGCTAGGTTCTTGATCACAAACAAACCAAACACTTATGTTGTGAAAGTTGGATCGAATTCCCAAAGGTTTGGGAGTGTTCGATCGGCCTACCACAAGAAGAGGAGAGAAGAGAGAAATTTGGCTTGCAAGGGAATCAAGATTAGAGAATAATGAATACAAGAGGCCTTGTATTTATAGTAAACTAATCTTGTTCTCCAAGCTAGGGTAGGATTGGATCGACCGAACATACTAAGCCCAAGGGGTTCTAGATCCTTCTTGGCTTGTATTTTCATCTCTAGTCCCTTAACTTGCTATTTAACGACCGTTAACCAAACCCCGTTAAATACTAACGCCCGTTAAGTGTTTATTTGTGAAATTTAATAATTAAATCATAACTTATTATATTAATTATTAAAACATTGAAACTCATACGTAATGTGTGCAATCCCGAAGTCTCGTGTTCGAAACTGGTCATACGTATATTAATTTATATCCATAAACTTAACAGTTGGCAGACTCAGTATTTCATGGTTAAGTACCTCTATCCCATCTAGCAACCAAATAAAAATGGGTTAAAATGAAACAGGCCATGGCAAGTACATGTTGAAACAGTTTCTATCAAATGTAGCATTATCTAGATGCAAATGTTCACATGAAACGGGTCATTGCAAGTACATGAACTGAAATACCTGTATAATTCACAAAGACATGAACCCTCACTTTCACGGTTTTACAAATGCATCACATCAAAAGCTAACAAAGCCACATGCACGCACATGAAGATTATATCTCAGTCAAGTGCCACAATACAAAATGAAAACTCAAAACTAAATATGAAACTCTCATCTACATAAGCACGTAAAACTTCACAACACATTTTATTTTATTTTTATTCTTTTTAACTTTAAAGTGTTTGTAAAACTTATAAGGCTGAACAAATACCTCTAGCATTCCACCTGCAGGAATTTTTTTCCATGGTTACAAAATATTAAACTATAAAACAGAATCATGTTATTGAACACAACTACTAACATACTTCAGAAAGAATTATCTTGTAACCTCCAACAGGTTATTGAAACAATAATGGAGCCAAGGGTGGTAAATTTAAACATTCATAAAGGAACGGGTCAAACACATATTGTAATTCGTTGGTAACAGGTCAAAACGGATAATGAAACAACAAAATTTATGAAGTGTTTGTCTAACCTTATTTAAGAAGGTTATTAGCTTATTGTGTTATCTATTTAAAATAAGCTTACCCCAAAATGTCTTAAAAAGAGCTTAATAGCATTTTAATATGTGAAAAATAGATTTTTGATAGAGCCACACAGAGATAGATTTCTACTGAAACAATAAGCATTTTTTAAGGCTTACCCAAACACACCTTTAACAAAAGACTGAAAAGAAATGAGAATGTGTCACCTGTGGTGATGAAATAGTTTGGTGGTTCAACGCACACAAAAATAGCATTTTCCTTTGGATTGCTCTTTCAGCCCATCACAGCCATTACGGAACCACTCAATATCATTTATGGCATTCTTTATTCATATTTGGTTCATCCATTTTGTACTTCGATCGGCTTCCACCTTTGCCACCAACTTTGCGAACTGATAAGATAAAAAAAAAATAGATTAGAGCACAAATATAGTAGAACATGAACAATGACATAACTCGGGAGGTTTAACCGGTATATACTTTTATACAGTAAAAAACACTTCAGATCTTTCTCCATGTTTGACCCGTTTCCCTTTAGATATATTTCTAAGTTTACACGTTTGACCCATAAAGAGATGAAAAAGGACCGTTTCATGTTGGAGGGAAATACTAACTTTTAAGTTCATAAATAATATCATGAATTTCATAAGACATGCTGCACTTGGAAGAGTGTTGTTGTTGAATTTAATTAGATTTGATCATAAGAGCCAATAATACAGCTAAAATAATAATAGTTATGTTGTTTACCTCAGTCGTGTTTCATCTACCACAACGTAAATTTGATGCAAGTGTTCTTGTATCATGTTACTCTCCAACTGAAGTTCTCATGTCTCTTTTAAGATACGTTCTATGTCAATGTCCTATTTCCGAATGTTTTTAGTGATCTATTTTATACGCTCAATGTAGGATCTTCTTGTAGCCAATTTGGGTAGTTTCTCAACTTCTTTTGACAGAATTGAAATTTCATCGACAGAATTGAAATTTCTATCAAATGACATTATACTTTCATAATGTTTGCAAATGAATGTCATCAGTGATTGTTGCAGTTCCAGACATGGACATTAGAGTCCTCACTTGCAGAAACAGTATGTTTCCCATCTGAGGTGAACGACGCACAAAAAGGATTTCAAGCGTTTCATTGATCTGAAGTTCACCAGTTGCCAAATATTATAATGATTTTAATTAAAAAAGTCAAATAATTAACTAACATGTAAATAGCTAAAGACTATACCTTTGAATTTTCCAATCAAGCTGGGAGGATTCAAACATGTGAATCCACACATGTGACCATAACTTGGCTTATATTTTGTGGATAGAACTGTAAATACAAACACAAATTTAGATAAAGATATGTGAAGCGGTATGTAAGACATGCTGTGAAACATAACTGGTAAGCTTTCACTAGGCCCTTATTCCTAACATTCAATAAATAGTAGGGAATGAAATCATTTGGAAGTTACCTCAAATACAAAACGATAGTTGCCAACATTAATAGGCTTGACTAACACACTTTCAAGAACTTGGTCGTAGGTCTCATCCTCAGCAAATCCGACGTATGTCAGTTTCAATTCCAAATCTGCAAGGCCAAGAATGAATTATCATATTCTATTGATCCTCAAGAAATAATATGAATCTATAACTCATTGGATAATCCAATAGCCATATATATATATATATATATATATATACATATACTAGTGTCAAAGCCCGCCCGATGGGCGGGCATGACTTGTAATTTACGTAAATAGGGTTATGCTATTGTTATTTATGTACTATTTAGTATGAGTTATCATGCCTCTTGATTATCATAATTGGCAAACTTTGAGGGTTAGTTATGTTATATTTCCAAAATTTATGTGGTTATCCATCTTGTATCATAAGTGGGAGTATTTTATGTTTTATTCCAAAAGTTTTTGACAAAAATGTATTTGATATTTGTGCATGAGAAACTAAACCAAGTGTGTGAATTAAGATGGAGTTAAATTTTGTAATGATGAAACTTGTTCAGTTCCAATCCAATTTAGTTATATACATTGCATTAGTATTTGTTTCATATTTAATAATCTCTATTAATTTCTATAAACCAAAAAAACCTCTTTGACCTAAAAATCAAATAATGGCTTCTGATACTCCTCTCGTCGATGAATTGAAAGCATTTTTTGTGTCACAAAAGCTTCATGAATGCTTCAAGTTTCTATTCGTTCAAGAACACACAGAAGATGAAGCTTTTATTAGGTGGGTTGGGGAGCGCTGCAATGAGTTGGAAAGGAAGATTGAAAAACGCACTGAGAGAATGGCGGAGGTGTGGTCTCTTAACCACGATGATGAAGAAGCTGGTTGGGATACCTATGAGTGCTTGAGGAAGGCTCAAATCAGGGAGCGAAGGAGGTTGGAGGCCTTAACGGCTATCTTGATTGAAGTCCGTGGTAGTTTGTCTGAGAAGGAGGATCATATTAGCATCATGGATCTGTATGATTAGCTCATGGTTGATTATGTTCTTCTGGTTGTCTGTTATGGGTTTTTGATTAATATGTATGGGTTTATGCTGGTTTCACATAGATGATGATATTAATGGTTGTTTTGTAATGAACTTTGACATCTATTAATGTATATAAGTAGCTTAACTGATCAATGATCAGTTTCTAGTACTCTGTTTGATCTTTTTTAATTTTTATTTATTTATTTTTTTTTTATTTTTTTTTTACATTTATTTTTAATATTTATTATTGAAAATGGTAACATATTTAGAGTTTATTGTGTGTTTCACTTTTTCTGTCACACACTCATCCACAAAGCACATACATAAACGGATCTTGGTGAAATAAATCGCTATAGCGATTTTAGGGGTTTGAGTTCCAAGCCACAAAAATGTAATCAAACAACAACCAATCAAATCAATGAATATCTTTAAGGATTTGAATGTTTGATCATTAATCTCAATATGGATTTGGGAGTTGCTTAAGTGATTAAGGTATTATTTATTTTATTCGTATGTTCGGTTGATTTTGTAACTGAGATTTGGATTTTAGCCTCATTAGTTTAATGGGTTTGTTTGAGAATATGTTAATTCATTTAAAATTGGTTACTTTATGATTTTTTGTGGTTTTTAGGGATTATTTGATCATCGGTGTTGTATGTGATTATCTGTTTACTGTTTAGGTGTAGTGATTTGGATTTTAGCCTGATTAGTTTAATGCGTTTGTTTTAGAATGTCTTCATTCGTTTAAAGTTTGTTAGTTTATGATGCTTTGTGGTTTTTATGGATTATCAGATTATCGGTGTTGGATGTGATTTGAAGTATTATGGTAGTTGTAGGTCTGCACTGACTTATTGCTACTTTGTTACTTCAAATTCTGTTGAGATCATGGGTTTATCATATCTATCTATCAGCTCATTTAGGTACGGTTAAGTATGATGTTTGGAATATCTTGCCCTTTCATTTACACCATGTTTGATGGTTTTTATGGATTATCAGATTATCCATAACAGACAAGGAGAGATTTCTCATCCGGTGTAGGTCACCCTATTTTAGATCAAATCACACATATATTCAATACTAGAGAGAGAAAGATTATGTTTAGAGAGAGAAAGTGCTAGAGAGAAAATAAGAGAGAATTTCTCTTTTCCATTCATAATTCACACCTCTCAAATGAGAGGTTTACACATATATATAGTCTCCCATATAGTGAGAATAGGGAAGTGTGCCGTCTTTACATATTTCACTAATTCAACATTAACGTAAATACTAAGACTAATTACATTTATGATCATCACTTGTAAATAAAGGACCCTGTGGTACGCTTCAGTGCCACAATCCTCATATAAGGAGCGAAAGCTTCTTACTTTTGAGCAGAATTAACCAGAATTTTCAAAGTTTTTAAAATTCTACTCAAAAGAACAAGTACCCCATTGTTAAGGGGGGGGGGGGTACTTGAAACGAAAAAATCTTCGTTCAAAACCACAAAAGTTCTTGAAATTCTTCCCGAAAACCTCAAAAAGCATATTTTAATCAAAAGTTTAACAAAAACAACATGAATATGCTATTTTTGAGGGGGAGAATGAATATGTGATTAAAATATGGTAATAAAAAGTTGAAATCTCGCATGAGCTCGACTCAGATTATACCCTCTAATTGACGATATCAAAAGTCAGTAATCGAAAAGACATGTCCTGGACGGGTAATAATTTCAAGCCGGTTTATCCGGTGATGTAAACGTGTCTCGCAAAGGACTTGTCTGAGTAGAATGTACCGATTTCGAGAGATTATTCTTTGAATATGGCCGGGACGGGTAATAATTTCAAGCTAGTTTAACTAGTGATGTAAACGTGTCTCGCAAAGGTCATATTCATTGAAAATCAATCAATTCTAAAAGTGCTAACTCTACCCGACATGTGCAAATTTACTTTAAACACTTATGAGCATATGTTAAGGGGGAGTATTTCTGAAAAATACAAAACTCTGAAAGTGTAAACAATATAAGTTTTACACTCATAAGCACTTTGAGAGAGATTTTTCAAAATAATTGGTTTTATGGCAAACATAGGGTTAGTCATGGTGATATAAGGTGACTAAGGTTAGGAAACCGTCCTATGATCCGCCAGAGCCGGAGGGATCTACCTAAGGACAATACTAATAGTTTAGTACTAGAAAAGTCCTAGGTATGATGAAAAAAGGAGAAAAGAAATGAAAGGGGAAAGAAGGGGTTGAAGAATGAAAAAGAAAAGTAAAGAAAAGGGTGAAAAGAAATAGCCCTCCATTTGTTCAACCTTAGGGCAGAAACCGGGTTCAACTCATATGCTACTAGTTGTCACTAAAGTGACACTGGTATTGAAGATTAAGCCGTCATGGACCCAGTGACGCACTGCACTAAACCTTCTTGCCACTTAGGTGTCTCTAAAAAAACACTTATTTCATTTCACACGGAGAACCCTTCATTATCTATCAACCTCTCATTCTGAGATGTGTTGATATTGAAAAGGAGGCACTCTGCTCCATGCCTCCAACGACTAAAACCAATAAGCACTTAATCGAGTCTAGAGCCACGAGATACATAAAAGATCTCATAGGAACACTTAACATTTCTACACTGGTTGTTCAACAAAAAGAACACCATTTGTAAATTATAAGAGTCCTATGCAGATCTTAGTAATCTGCCGAGAACATTCATGAGGGAATTCAAAAATTATGATTCTCAGTGATTGAATGGAAATCCTGCCAGGGTCAACATCAAACAGCCCTGACAGCAGGTCACTTCGGTAATCCCTTGTGGATTATGCTTAGTGTTCATGGTGGTTCCAAACGGTCTACAGTCGTGGAGTGATACTTCGGTATACTTCAGCGGCTCACCTGAATCGTTGATACACTTCGGTGTATCTGTGTTAGCTCTTTCGGGGGCATCCGGTTCAGGAACGGCCTTGGCATGGATTAGAGAATGTCTTCACACTATGTTGTTGACGATCTCGAAGTCCGAACCTGTAAGTGCTGGATGATTTGTTGCTTACTGTCTAATTGCAGGTAATCATGGAGACAAGGAGTTCCACCACCACCACTTCCATCATGCTCATATCCCGAAGAAAAGTTCTCACAAAGACTAAGGGATAACAAAGTTCAAAGAAGTCAAAGATCAAGGCAAAACAAGCTTTCAAAAGTCAAAGAGTGAAGCTTATGAAATGAGAACCACTTGAAATATGAAGAACAAAAGTCAAAAGACATATGAGCATGGTGGAAAAGACGTAAAGACATCGTGACTAAATTACGTTGGTGGAGGGCAGATCAAGACATTACCATATCACTCACAACAAGAACAAAGAACAAAGATATAAAGACGTCGAAGCCGAAGAAGCAAAGAAGACGTCAAATGATCACAAAAACAAGAATGAAGAACAAACATCACAAAGCATGATTAGAACAAATGATCTAGCAAAGCTATTACACAAAGACTCAAAGTTCAAGACAACAAGCATCAAAGAAGATAAATGATCATCCATTTCTATTGATGGACCCATAACCCACATGTCAAAGAATGAGATCTCAATGATCACCCCTTAGGGGGAGATTGTTGGAAACACAAAAGTGATGATCATAAATGTAATCAAAGAGAGATCTCAATGATTTTCCCTTAGGGGGAGATTGTTGGGAATGCTTAAAGTAATGATCATTATCGAGTCAATGAGTCTTGTAATATGGTCATGTGATAGCTCGTTAGAATCGTAAAAATATAGTCTACATGATAGTAGAAGTGTGCCATCTAGTTTAGTCTTAGTATTTACGTTAATGTTGAATTAGTGAAATATGTAAAGACGACACACTTCCCTATTCTCACTATATGGGAGACTATATATATGTGTAAACCTCTCATTTGAGAGGTGTAGATTGTGAATGGAATGAGAAACTCTCTCTTATTTCCTTACTAGCTCTTTCTCTCTCTAAACATATAATATATGTGTGATTTGATCTAAAAAGGGTTACCAACAAGTGGTATCAGAGCCAGGTTTTGTTGAAAAAGTCAGTTTTGGCATCCTCAAAATCGTTTGTTTGTTGAGTTAAAAGCGTTTCAAGCTCAAATTACAAAAGTTTCCTTTCCCCCTGTTCGATTCTAATACTCATGATTCACATTGTCATGTTCAACCTAACCTCCATTAGGATCCATATGTGGAGTCTCAGAAGTGATATTTCTATCATCCTGATTCACCACCTATGTGTCGTTAATGTACCCAGGTTTTCCATGACTTTGTGTCTCATAAGCAAACACATTATCAAATATATTGATATCATTAGTTGATTGATGTACCTTAACCAATGTATCTGTACAACGTGAAGGTCCGACATCAGCAACTGCAGTCTTCAAATCATCCTTACAGTTGAGTTTCCCGTCAGTATCCGAATCATTCCCTAGACTTTTTTTTTCATTATGCTGTTTTGATAATGTATTATGACCTGTGAAACCCAAATTATCATCTGATGTCCCTTCCTCATTGGCCGTTCCCGCTTGTATCTGCATCTCCATTTCAATTCTTTCCCGTTCTTTTTCTTTTAACCTTCTTCCATGCAATATTTTTTCATTTGACTCTTTCTTCTTTTCCAGCATTGATGCGTGGTTTTCCAACCTTACAACAGGTTTTACCTCTCGAGGGATCTCAAGAGGCTTACAACCCCACCAGGCAGTGTACCTGACCGATGTAGTATAGTGTAGTGGTAAGTACGGGGGATTGATCGTTCTCCACAGGGAATAGTGTTCGTTAGGTATGAAAAACTACTCTAATTAGGTCTAAGGGTGAAGGAAGATTATTTTTGTATTTTTATATTTTTATGAAAGCAAGTAAAATCTCGGGTTTGAAGGAGTGGGCGGAATTAGTTGCTAGTCAACTAACCCAAATAACTACAAATGCAAGTAAAATAAAATAACGAAAATGAAAAGGTTGGTAAAACTTATGTGGAGAGAAATGTGTTTACTTAGATTTCCTTACTCCGTAACTATCTTTTACCGGTTGATTAGTGTGTATTAATCGCGTGGATGACGGGTGTATTCCTTAATACCAATCGTGGGGTGGCGTACGTACTTCCCCAACTCTATGAACTCCTACTTCACTCCTATGTCGAGCCGGCTAGGAAGCTCCTAACATGGGATCACTAGAATTCGCTCATGCATTAAATACAACCATAAAAACCTTAGTACGCATTGGTTCATGTTTCTTAAGACGTTCAAGCAAGTTACCGAATAGGAAGTTAGCCAGTTTTCTTAAGCCTAACATCGATGAACAATCATCCAATACAATTAATAACACACTAATAACCAATAATCAATAGCTAGGTTTCATTAGATCTAAGCAAACACAAGATAAATCTAGCCTAGCATGTTAATCAAAAGACAAGAACAAGATGTAATCAAACAACACATAAACATATTGAATGATTAAATAATCACTTATCTTCAATTAAACATGGGAGATCCAAGGGTATGAAAACCCTTAAAAATGGTAGAAATTCGTCTAGGGTTTCTCCTCCAAAGTTACACACAATAAGTTCCACACTAATGACAAAAAATTGCAAAACTATATATAGAGTTTAAGGGCTGACGGCGTCACGTTATGGATCCTGACGCCGTCACCTCGCCGCTTTTAGGGTTCCCGGATGGCCTTCCTGACGCCGTCCCTCTTTAGACCTCCAAAATCCGTTCTGGCTTATCAAAGCTTGACGCCGTCAGATTATGGCTTGACGCCGTCCCTCTTTAATTTAAGCCGTAACGACCTTGATCACATTAAAGGGTGACGCCGTCAGATTTTTCATGCAAAATTCTCTGGCTTATCATGAGTAATTTTCATATCCACCACTTTTGCCAAGCCATGACGCCGTCTGGACCAATACCTGACGCCGTCAAAGGTACTTTCCAGCATAATTTTGAGACTTTGTCGTTTTCTTCACTTTTATGCTCCAAAAACGTCCAAAATGCTTCCTTTTCCAGATTTCTTCTCCAAAGTACCTAAAATGACAAAAGGAACGATTTAGGGCAATATTTGATCAAATAAATGCGATTTAGGGCTTAAATGACCCCTTAAAAGCGGTACACTTTTCGCTTCATCAAATACCCTTACACTTGAGATTTGCTTGTCCTCAAGCAAATGCGCTTTTATTCTAATCAAAATACAAGTTAGGGGTCATTTAACACTAATATAAAAGTAATTACAATAAATAGTCGTTCCACTTTAATCATAATAAGCACGGAGATTACAAACTAGCACCTCACAAGTAGTGTTTAGATACTCACATCTCTCAGGTGTCACCAAAATAAATCTCATAAATGAAAACGGATAATATCTCTCACTACCTGTCATAGCAAATAGATTACCATAGGCTTGGGAAAGGATCGAAAACCTCCTCCACTAGGCGTAAGCACCTAAGATAAACTATCAAAGAGGGCTTTTACATGGGTTATAACGTTAGGTGTAGGGAAAAGGAAAACACGGTTTTGTTGGATAAAGGATATTTTGCTGGTGGCGAGTTAAAGATCTTGATCAATTACATGTACTATACAATGTTGCTAAGCCAAGACTCGACTCAATCTTAAGCTAAAAACAAAATAACAAAAACATAAAACAAACATAAAATGAAACGGGATGGTAGTCCGTATGTTTTTTCTATTTTTCTTTTTCTCATTTTTTTTTGTATTTTTCTTGATTTTTCTTGATTTTTTTTTTTTTTTTTTTTTTTTTTTTTTTTTCATACACTCTTGCCCTACCATCCAAAATAATACATCATAGGGGCATTGCATTCCCCTTACACTTGAACTTTTACATAACTTTACAAATAACTATTCTAATGACTCGAATTAAGATAATCGAAAAACTTGGAGTACTTTTAAAATATTTAGCACATATGGGGGTAATAAATGATGTTCTTCCCCATTACTCCATTACACTAGTACTTTACCCATGAGTCCCAATCGTCCCAAAACAATATGTACAAAGATATGACTCGACTTAGCAACCATGTAATCAATTAGATAATTAACTTGGGTTTAAACAAATGTTGTCACAATAATGCACTAAAAATGAGTGCATACAAGGTAGGCTAAGGCGATTTGGGTGTACATTTTAGTGGGGTGTAACAAATTCTTCCTTTAAGTAAAATGCTTAAAGGTCAAAACAAAAAGATAGGCTCTGAGGGGTGTACTAGGGGTATCGTGTACTAAAAATGAGTACCACGCAAAGGGTGTGGGAGAATTACTTGACCAATGTAGCCAACGTAATTATAACAAAAACACAGGTGTAAAACAATGGGTTAATCCTAATGCCTCTTATCATGTAGTAAATCTAACTACACGAATGTAGTCTCACTTGTGGCCTCGGAATGGTCCTAACGCAAGTTCTAGAATCTAAGTGCTACCGGTACACACATCATAGCATAAATGCTTTTCCTACCAATTCTAGGGGCGAACCTCACATATTTGGGGGTGGAAAAATTTTTAGTGGTACGGTTTTTGTGCTAGTCATATAACTCCTATCCATGAGACGCTCATTAAGATCAAAGTTTCACTCCTAAATGTTGTAAAAAATTTTAAATTTGGCACTAAAATTGCCCTAACAAGTATTTATCTCAGTTTTATTACACATCTACCATCAAACAAACAAAAATCAAGTGCAATTGCATTTTCTAAAGTATCGTACTTTTACCCCCCCTTACACTTAAGATGAACATTGTCCCCAATGTTCAAATTACAAGATGTAAAAGCATAAAGTAAAAGAATGAAATCAAATACTCCCCTGATTCGCTTGGTGGATAATGAAGTGACATGGTTAAATCTTCTTCCAAAGTAATGTTGAAGCTCCATGACTAATGCATCGCCATAAGCTTGATTCCACATACATCTCCTTGTCCAAAATAACCTGTTAAACCTGAGAAAACAAACACGAAAACCTGCATAACATCGGCGGGATAAATTCTATATATAAGGATATAATGCTTGTGGAATGATAATTTTGCAGATTCCTGGAGATTATAAGTTAGAGATTTAATAGAAACTTTTTATGAAAACAAAACTTTCAAAAATTTTCAGAAAATTAAACCTGACGCCGTCAGGTTGTAAAGCCTGACGCCGTCAGAAATAATCTGACAGAATTCTCATGTTAAGTTTCCGGAAAAATTTTGGAAAAACCTATACCTTACTTCCTGGAATTCCTGCAAAACATCATTGACTCGATACAAGCATTTGACTCAAACAAATACTAATATGTATGTCAATTTATTATTATTATGATTCATGTTCATTTGTTCTAATAAACCGATTTGGATTTCCCTTACACTTAACTTTTGCAAAATACCTTTATATGTAGTTAAGACGAAGTTAAAAACAAAATAAAGCATTTTCACAATTTACTTTTGAACATGAATCAATAATAATAAAATTAAACACACATACGGAAACAAATAAAATCAAACAAACAAATAAATAAATAAACAAACAACTAAGGCTTGCATGCAATAAAGAAAATCAATGTCACAAATGTTTAAAGGCCAAAAGATGCCTTATCCTAAACTATTACAGACCAAATTGTTCCAAAACATACAACCATAGATTAAATTGTTCAAACATCAAAACATCAAATCAAATAATCACTGGGGTGGGGGACCTTGGCGATAGTCGTAGTCTGGAGGGAGATGCCCGTAGTACCCATATGGTGGGTAATCCTGCTCACGCCCAGGGAAAGGGTCAATCTGCAGGTGTGGGTCCAACTGATCACGCGTAGATAGATGTTGCATCTGCCGAACAGTGTGATCATACATCCAGTCGAACCTCTCATCCACCCGGGTCCTCCAAGTATCAACCTGGCCCATCCATGCCCCCTGGTGAGCCTGCCAATCCCCTCTGCTCATGTGCCGGTAGTAATCTGCTGTACCAGCCTCATAACCCCCATGCTGCTGCTGCTGATGCTCCTCCTCCTCATCATCCCCACCATCATCATCCTCAGCTCCGTCTGGATGATACCACATAAAGGTCCCATCATGCATCTCCATAACCACATCCATCTGCTTCAGGGACCTAACCTTCACTGTCCTGCATGCATCACCACCACTCAAATACCTCATGACCTCGGGCCTGAGGACTCCATAAGATCGGGCCAGCCGGGTGATAAACATCCCACCATAAATCCTGTCTCCTTCCCTTTCCCCAACTCCACCATGCAGAAAGCTAGCAACCCAAAATGGGATGTTGCAGTAAACCTCATTTGAGTAAATGGTGTACAAGTAGAAGAGGTCTGAAGCAGTGACACGGTGGTGAGAGCTGTGGCGCCCTGTCAAGCCGTAGGTGAGACATCTATGGGTCAACCTAACCCTAGGTTCCCTGATTTGAGATGCCACAGTAGTCGAGGTGTACACCCCATCCCCAATAGTAGGCCAGAACATGGAACATCTAAAATCATTCCTCATCGACTCTCCATGCAACAACCTAGGCATGAACCCTGCTTGAGTGGTTTCATGCTGACTATACAACCCAAGTCTCCATCCAAACTCAGTAACCGAGCACGTCCTAAGCTCACCCCCCCAGCCTGAAGTAGATTGTGGTTCTGCCCACATCGGTCCTTGCCTCAGCCATGTCAAAGTGAAAAGTGGCAAAGAATTCACGTACCAATTCGTCATAGACCGGCTCTTGAATTCTAAACAGGCTTTCCCACTGAGGGCCGGTAAATTCATCCGTCTGAAAGCTTTGAAGAAAGGTTTGCTCAAGACCTTCCCTCCTCAAAAAGCTCCAATCTACCACGGCCCCATTTTCAACTTTATGCTGTAGCAATTGGGTGTATTTAGTTGTGGCAGCATTGTCATCAAAGACACCCCAACTGAGGACCGTGTCGCCAAAGTTCTCTTGTTGAGATCTGGAAGAACTCCCTCGGCTAGGTCTTTGACGCTTACTCATTATCTGGAACAAGGCAAGGAGGAACAAAAGTGTTAATATGTGAATTAAAGATTTGGTGGAGCATCAGACAGGTCTGACGCCGTCACCCTTTGATAGGTGACGCCGTCAGGTTCGACCAAATTCAAATCCAAAATTACGAGGGAAAAATCAATATCCAAACTTTAAGCTTATAAACCAAACGCCCCTTTTTACAGCAAAATGGGTGATTGGATCATAGGTTATGGTTCAAATTTGTGGCCTCCTAATTAGTGAATAGACCCATTTGATTGCCAATCATCAAATGCTTTAATTATTGCTAAATAACACTAATTAAAGGACATTATGAGTTCTAAGCATGAATCAATCCTAGGGTTTCATGAGTTGGGGATTTTCGAAATTTAAGAATCCTATGAGTAATTGAAGCGAAAAGAATGAGTAAAAATTACTTACCACGTGAAGATTGGTAGCGGAAGTTGGCGAATTGGTCCTGGAAAATTTGGAGGTGGGGTTGGAGTGGATATGGTTTGTGGGGTTTGTGATGAAAGTGATGGAAATAAAGTTATTATTGCTGTGCAGACGGGGTGACGGCGTCACGTTCATAGTCTGACGCCGTCAGACCAGCGTAATTTACCACTTTGTGCCAGTTTACAATTGAGCCCCTTGTACTTTAAGGGAGCAGCTAGTCAGGGTCAATAACCCTGATAGCTAGTCTCGTTAACAAGTTCCTCCTGGGTCAAATATTTTGTTACTGTCACGGGATGTAGTAAAATTTTGGAAAAGGCCGGTTGACGTCTCATTCAGGTTCCAATTTCCATCACGGCAGGTATTCAGAGAGTGAGAGGAATTTTTCCAGGGGGTTTTCGAAATAAGGGCGTGCTTTAATTGAGTTCTTCTCACGCCTGGCTTAAAGCCAAAAGATCGTTTCCTAGCCTCATGAAAGTTAGGGAGCGTGACAATCATGCTTCCCACGAAAATGCTATGATCTTGAGAATTCTCTTTCTCGCGAGGGGATCCAAATGGATAAGAGGGTTTTAAAGGTGAAGGCTCGGGGAGAGGGGTTTCATCATCCCATTCGTTGTATGGTTCATTAGGGACCGGGAGTTCAAAGATCTTCTCGATCTTTTTGTATGAAGCTTCATCCCTAATTTTCTCCTTTATTCTCGCGATAAATTTTTCTGCTAGTTCCTTGAACATATCTTGGGTGTTTTTCAATTGAGTCTCTAATTCCTGGATCCGTCTCTCTTGGTTGTTCACGAAAGTTAGCATTATCCCTTCAAATTCATCTTGTCGTGAGAATTGATGAAACATATGTTTACCACTTGTGTTCACGCACTCATCGGGATTTTCATCAGTCGTAGGTGTCTCAGCTTTCATTAATCTCTCAACCTGCTTTTTTATGTTTTCGAACAGCTGTTCTTGGGTTGCGCTCATGCAATTTAAAATCCCTTCTTCCGAGAACGCTGAGTCTTTCCATTCTTCTTCTTCGTACTGTGCTAAGTCTTCAATGACTTCCCAGCACTTATCGACACTGAGCCTGCTCAGCCTTCCATTGGCAGCGTAATCTATGGTTCTTCGAGTTTGATGGTTTACGCCATCATAAAATCGTTGGATTTGTAGCCAAGGATCCATGCCATGGTGAGGGACTTTTTGGAGTAAGTCCTTGAATCGAGTCCATGCCTCGTAGAGGGTTTCTCCTTGACGTTGTTGGAACATCAAGATATCATTCCTTAGCTTGGTAGTTCTTCTCGGTGGGAAAAATTGAGCAAGGAAACGAGTGGTGAGATCATCCCAAGAGGTGATGAATCCTGCGGGTAGACGCTCTAGCCATTGACTAGCTTGGTCCCGCAAAGAGAATTGAAAGAGACGCAGTCGGGTCGTCTCTCGAGTGGCAACATCAAGGTCTATAGAATCAACGATTTTGAGAAAGTCCTTGAGATGTTGATTAGGATCTTCAGAACGAAGTCCATGGAATGCGCATCCGCTTTGCACCAACCGGATGGTGTCGGATCACAAGGGAGTGACATTGGCTCCTTGAGTGAGCTCAATGGTGTTTCGATAGCCATGGTGGCTAGGACGAGAGTAGTCTCCTAAGGTACGGGCTCTAGGAGGTGGTGGTGGTTGTTGTGGTGGGTTGTTGGGATCAATGATATTACCACCTTTCATGATGTCGGATGGTAATGGTTACGAACAAAGAAACGAAGAAAAAAGATAGACTAAAGAAAACCTAGAAAAATAAAATAAAAATCTCACTAGAAAGGAATCTAGTGAGTAGACCTAATAAAATAAAGATTCAACCTAAACAATAACTATTCCCCGGCAGCGGCGCCAAAAACTTGATGCGTGGTTTTGCAACCTTACAACAGGTTTTACCTCTCGAGGGATCTCAAGAGGCTTACAACCCCACCAGGCAGTGTACCTGACCGATGTAGTATAGTGTAGTGGTAAGTACGGGGGATTGATCGTTCTCCACAGGGAATAGTGTTCGTTAGGTATGAAAAACTACTCTAATTAGGTCTAAGGGTGAAGGAAGATTATTTTTGTATTTTTATATTTTTATGAAAGCAAGTAAAATCTCGGGTTTGAAGGAGTGGGCGGAATTAGTTGCTAGTCAACTAACCCAAATAACTACAAATGCAAGTAAAATAAAATAACGAAAATGAAAAGGTTGGTAAAACTTATGTGGAGAGAAATGTGTTTACTTAGATTTCCTTACTCCCTAACTATCTTTTACCGGTTGATTAGTGTGTATTAATCACGTGGATGACGGGTGTATTCCTTAATACCAATCGTGGGGTGGCGTACGTACTTCCCCAACTCTATGAACTCCTACTTCACTCCTATGTCGAGCCGGCTAGGAAGCTCCTAACA
The DNA here is from genome assembly GCA_021014915.2 of Artemisia tridentata subsp. tridentata. Classification (NCBI taxonomy): domain Eukaryota; kingdom Viridiplantae; phylum Streptophyta; class Magnoliopsida; order Asterales; family Asteraceae; genus Artemisia; species Artemisia tridentata. Next base: position 359,219,969 of record CP139508.1, on the reverse strand, counting down.
TGGGATCACTAGAATTCGCTCATGCATTAAATACAACCATAAAAACCTTAGTACGCATTGGTTCATGTTTCTTAAGACGTTCAAGCAAGTTACCGAATAGGAAGTTAGCCAGTTTTCTTAAGCCTAACATCGATGAACAATCATCCAATACAATTAATAACACACTAATAACCAATAATCAATAGCTAGGTTTCATTAGATCTAAGCAAACACAAGATAAATCTAGCCTAGCATGTTAATCAAAAGACAAGAACAAGATGTAATCAAACAACACATAGACATATTGAATGATTAAATAATCACTTATCTTCAATTAAACATGGGAGATCCAAGGGTATGAAAACCCTTAAAAATGGCAAAAATTCGTCTAGGGTTTCTCCTCCAAAGTTACACACAATAAGTTCCACACTAATGACAAAAAATTGCAAAACTATATATAGAGTTTAAGGGCTGACGGCGTCACATTATGGATCCTGACGCCGTCACCTCGCCGCTTTTAGGGTTCCCGGATGGCCTTCCTGACGCCGTCCCTCTTTAGACCTCCAAAATCCGTTCTGGCTTATCAAAGCTTGACGCCGTCAGATTATGGCTTGACGCCGTCCCTCTTTAATTTAAGCCGTGACTACCTTGATCACATTAAAGGGTGACGCCGTCAGATTTTTCATGCAAAATTCTCTGGCTTATCATGAGTAATTTTCATATCCACCACTTTTGTCAAGCCATGACGCCGTCTGGACCAATACCTGACGCCGTCAAAGGTACTTTCCAGCATAATTTTGAGACTTTGTCATTTTCTTCACTTTTATGCTCCAAAAACGTCCAAAATGCTTCATTTTCCAGATTTCTTCTCCAAAGTACCTAAAATGACAAAAGGAACGATTTAGGGCAATATTTGATCAAATAAATGCGATTTAGGGCTTAAATGACCCCTTAAAAGCGGTACACTTTTCGCTTCATCAAGCATCTCCCTCAGATGAAGTGATCTTGCAGTAAGCACCAGTTCCAGTATGTTCATTTGTTTAAGCAACTGATCTCTAAAAAATTCAACTTCAGTACTAGCGATGCATTCTCTCCCTATTTTGCTTGCTGACACATAATCTGAAGAATTTTTGAGCACTCGAAAATCTAAGTAAAGAAACCATTTTAACTGTGTCTTGAGCACTCTATATCCTACTATGCAGTCACTTCCCTGTTCAATTTGCTTCTCTATTTGAAATATGTTGTGCAAAAGTTTCTCTTTGAATGTTAAGAAATCCATTCCAGATCCGAAGAGTGTTTCAAAAGCACGATGAAATGATGTACCCCATAATGGTAACCTTGCTTCTGAGAGTGCCACACATTGAAGCTTAACTGGTACAAAATGTGATAAACAATTTTCCTTTGAATGGATAGCTTTTTGCACAACTTTAGGCATCTTTCTCTCTTGTGAACTTGATTCTATTTTAATTTCGGTGTATGATAAAGTTGATCTTAGATCGTTTCAACGATATAGGAGTTGTGTTTCTTGTTGGTTAAGGTTTGGATATTAGTGACATTTGTTCATTCATTTACGACCTTGATTTATACATTTTCTCTCCCCCGTGATTGTTGCGATGGAATCGGAAGAATCAAACTAAAATGTGTGAAGTTGATATGTCACCGATTGTTCAAGATTTTCCGATTGTCCTAGATTTTTCGGAAGTCTTTCCCGACGACTTGCTTGGACTACCGCCTACCCGTCAAATAGAGTTCCAGATAGATTTAGTGCCAAGAGCGGCACCAGTAGCAAGAGTACCCTACCGACTAGCACCATCAGAGTTGCAAGAATTGTCTAATCAGTTACAAGAACTACTAGACAAGGGATTCATTAGACCAAGTTCCTCGCCTTGGGGAGCACCGGTCTTGTTCATAAAGAAGAAGGATGGATCATTCCGGATGTGCATAGATTATCGCGAATTGAACAAGTTAATGGTGAAGAACCGTTACCCACTCCCAAGAATCGATGATTTGTTCGATCAGTTGCAAAGTTCCAGTTTTTACTCGAAGATTGATTTGAGATCGGGTTATCATCAACTAAAAGTCCGAGAAGAAGATATCCCTAAAACGGCCTTTAGGATTCTTTATGGTCATTACGAGTTTCAAGTGATGCCGTTTGGATTAACTAATACACCGGCGGTATTTATGGATCTCATGAATTAGGTGTGCAAGCCGTACCTGGACAAATTTGTAATTATGTTCATTGATAATATTCTAATCTACTTGATGAACTCAAATAAGTACATTTTATTACCATCATTTATCCTATTAATTTGACTTGTTTTACTATATTATGTATGAGGATTGATACTTAATCGTTTACTTTTGTAATTATCAGGTAAAAACAAGCATTTGGTGAAACTTAGCGATTATGGACTAAAAACGGAGTAAAACGATCAAGATTGTAATTGGTTGTTGGAATGAAGAGAATAAAGACCACTGCCTGACTTTGAAGAATGCGCCGCATGGATTTATCCCATGCGCCGCATATGAAACTTTGGTCAACGAAGAATAACCAACTTGTTTTGCTCCGGATGCGCCGCATCTCACTCATGACATGCGCCGCATCTCTATCAATATTCCACCAGATACGATCCAAGATACAAGAGGACATGCGCCGCATCTAATCATGGAGTTACGCCGCATCTTCTGGCGGTGTACGAATATTCCTGAATATTATAATCTTGGACCCCACGCGAAGTTAAGTCAATGCGCCGCATCTACTTACTAGATGCGCCGCATATTCCCTCAGACAGAAACTATAAATACCCCAAGGCCAGACGAATTTCGGGGGGAATATCATAGTTTCGAAGACCGAAGCAGCAGAACCCAAGGACGAATTCAGTCAAGGAGGCAGCACAAGACACACCAAACGAAGATACAAGAGCTGTAAGAAGGTGCTGCATGTGTTTAATTCATTAAGTAGTTTTGTTTTATTGTGTTAGCAAACTTTAATTCATCAGGATTGGTGGCTTGTGTAATGTGACAACGAAAGATTGCACTCCCTTTAATACTTGCTTTCCCATCAATTAAAGTTTATATGTTGATGTCTTTGGTTACTACTTATTAGTGCATTGATAACCTCTGTGTTTATTAGTGGCTTGCGGGCATTTGACTGCGGGAAATAATGTGGCTCCCACGGTTATTACTAAATTGATCACTTAGGAATAACTTTTAGACATAAGTAATCATTAAGGGTTTACTCGCCGATAAGAATAGGACCAGCGAGAAAGGGTTAACTACATACACTTCATATAAAGCTATCAATAAAACAAGTGACAAACTACTTAATCATAAGGACAGCCCTCTTATTGTCTTGAGTATTTATCTGTGTACGTGTGTGCTACTTGCTGATTCGTGCCTATTAGTTTAGTTTATTATTTAATTGCAAACAAAATCGTGTCAGTCTCTCAGGCTGAAACCCCCTTGCGTTAGGATATTAAAATACTGATTAGAATAACGAGATAATACGTTCCACTCTTAGTGATCGACACTCTACTTACCATTATATTCATACTGACCGGGTACACTGCTCGTTCAGTGTGTGTGTTATTGATAAGTCGGCTAAATATAAATTTAAAACTTGAGTAGGCATTAAAACTGCTAAACCGCAACGACACATCACGCGCATCAAGTTTTTGGCGCCGCTGCCGGGGAGTGAATTGTTATTATCTGTTAATTTGATTAGTATTTTAATTAGGTTTTTCTTTTTATTAGATTAATTGCATCATTGTATTATTTTGCATATTTGTTGTATTGTGTGTTAATTGTTTTCTTTTATTTTTGTGTGTTTATTTTCGTTGTGTGTTTTTTTTTGTTTTTATTTTTCGTATTTTTTCTGTTCTGCTATCGTTGTACTGTGCTAAATCAAACGATACGGCGCATCTGATCTCTCAGATACGGCGTATTGCGTTTAATTTTTAAAAATACAACGCGTTTAATTAATTCGATACGACGCATCTTTTCCCCAAGATACGGCGTATCTGTTTTTAATAAGAAATTTTTTCTAAGCGATAAAGTAATACGACGCATCTGCTTTAGCAGATACGGCGTATCTGTTTTTAAGGAAAATTTTTTCTAAACGTTAACGCCATACGACGCATCTGCTTTTGCAGATACGGCGTATCTATTATTTTAATTAAAAACAGTTTGCGAATTATTAAACAGATACGGCGTATCGATCTCTGTCGATACGGCGCATTTTCTGAATCAAAAATCTTGTATTTTGAAGCGTAACGAAAATACGGCGCATTAACTTTCGTTAATACGACGCATTTAATTTTAAATAAATATCGATTTTTGATTAATTAATTCGATACGGCGCATTCTTAAATTCTAAGCGGCGTATCTATTTTCTGGATAAAGTCTGATTAAATTTTAACGATTATAAGATACGGCGTATCCAACTATTTGGATACGGCGCATCGTCTGCAGATATCAGCTATTTGTATTCATATATCCGTTTCTATATTCATTAATTTTTCTTCTTAGCGGACAGATCCTACTGATGCTTTTGTGATTATTTCAGAAGGAAAATGGAGGGATTCGGAGAACTAATTGACTTCGACTTCGAAGCCAATTTTATGAACGATGTATTAGTGCATGAAAAATCACCCGAACGTTACAATGGGGACTACATTGAACTTAATGACCTTAATGGACCATTAGAATCCAATGACCTATTCATGGATGATGCGGAATCTGAGTTAGAAGAAGGAGAAATTCTTGATAGTCCAAAAATTAACGTTATTAATACTAGGAATTACGATGAATTTGAGGGGTATGATGGTTCTTGGGACTATGGTAGAAGGATCCACGCCGATTGTGCTTACAATTTGCAATTCACATGCATGATTGGGTACAAGTGTATTGACGCCAATTTCTTTCCTATTTTACCAATCAATGTCATGTCAAGAAGGTTTTACAATTCCATTATGAGAAATAAAGTGGAGTATAAGGGAAAGAATGTAGTTGGTGCCTTCATTAATGTCCCGATCTTCGTTGGACGCTTTACTATTGTAACTGAGTTCGCTGTTGTTGAAGACATGAATGCCTATTGTGACAGCAATATGGGTGACGTGATTGTTGGAAAACCATTTTGTAGGGAGATCACTATTAATGCAAAACGATTTGAAGGAAAGATCACCTTTCAATGTGGAAACGACATTATCACTTATATGATGCCCCGAACTCATCCTGGATTTAAACATGCCACTAGTAGGATCTGCTACAAATTTTCTCCATTCCTTTTTATTAGTGATGATGACATGAAGAGAGGGATTGAGTACCCATATCAAATAATGGATGGATTCTACAATGGAGTTTTGAATTTGGGACCTGAATATATACGTGACGATTTAGTTGCTAAATGGATCCTACGTGGCCATGTAGGAATCAATGATCGATACTGAAGAGCTGAACGTGAGTCTAACTTGAAGACTCTGGAATAAAGACAAGTGCTGGCCGGGAGACAACCCGGAGAATCTTTTAATTTTACTGTTTTGTGTCGAGTCAGTCAGGCCGCATGAAGATACGGCGCATCTCATTCCTGAGATGCGACGCATCTCCTGCAATGGTCATATCTTATTTTAATTTTTCTGCATTTTTATTTTCGACTTTAAAACTTTTTATCAGTTTATTTAATGCGGCGCATCCCTGGTTAAGGATGCGGCACATCTTTATTCTGATCCGTATTAATTCCAGGCTCGATACGGCGTATCTTCTTCCATAAGATACGGCGCATCGACTGACCTGATGATTTTCAGTTTTAATTTTTAAGTTTTATTTTTCCTAACTACTAATGTATTATGCAAGTTTGAACCTTTCTTATCTTAGGTGTGTTTTGAAGTGTTGGTGGTATTATAGTTTCCTGGATTTCCTGTGGATACATCAAGTATGAAGCTTTTAACGTTCTAATCCACAAGAAGTTGATTTTTGCTCTCATACTAATGGAGGATCATACCGAGCAAATCTCAGGGGAGTTTTTCTGTTCTAATTCTTTTATTTTCCAGTTTTTAACCTTTTATACAAACAACGAGGACGTTGTTTAACTTAAGTGGGGGGATTGGAGAATTAGAACACTTAACAATTACTTGTCCTAAACTTTTTCAAAAATTATGTTTAAAATGTGCTTAATATATCAAACTTAAAATTTTTTAGCATGTTTTTGTTTAAGATCTAAGTTGCATAGCTGCACACATGACGTTATTTTCAAAAATTGTGATTTTCCAAAATTCACAAATCTATGAGTGTGCCGGTGACTTGTAAACTTTAGAACTTGGCTTGTATACTATTCGAGACCACCATAATGAGTATTATTTATATAATTGGAATGACTTGTCTAAATTGGTAAATTTCTAGGATTACACCCAAATAGCCTATTATATGTTATGTGTTATTAACTAACTACACTGGTTAGTTAACCCCCGTATAAACCCTTTTGTTACTCTCATTTTTAGAGTAAGATACCCCTAGAAAAACACTCAGAGTCATTCCTTTCGTTTCTTACACCTATGTTTAAAATGTTTCGTTACACCCTTACACCTTAGCCTACCCTGTAGATTAAAGTCCGTGGTTGGTTAATTGCTATAGGCAAAGTGTGTTTCCTTACATTACCTGTGTTCGCGTGCGTAATTCATTATCTTTGGTTAGGTCGGGAAATTGCACAATGCAATTGGAGTGAAAGTAAATAGTGTATATCTTTGAGTCTATTTTTCGTGTGTTTACTACTTTCACTATTACCGTTATTTCTGAAAGTATGAAAAGTATGAAAAAATTATCCGGAAAGAAAGTTATAGTGATGTGGTGAAATTTTACACATCTATGTTTATGTTTCAAGTTAAAAAAAAAAAAAAAAAAAAAAAAAAAAAAAAAAAAAAAAAAAAAAAAAAAAAAAAAAATTGAAAAAATAAGAAAAGAAAAGAAAAAGAGTTGGATGTTTGTTTTAACCAACTTATGTAAAGTTATGTAAGTGGTCGATATCACCACTATTTGTTGTACTATATCTATGGATTGAATGGGAATTGGCAGTTATGGGAACGCCAATTAAGGTTTATTCTTTGATTAAGATCTTGTTGAGTATAATTCGTGTCTACCTAAAGCGTGTGTTTCAAGTGTTAAAGCGTGAGTTATTCAATGATATGAGTCTTATTCATGGGATGGTTGGGATAGTGATTAACCACACTTAGGATTTTAATTTATTTGTTTTGTTTATTTTTCATTTTACACCAATTTATATCCCAAATGTTATCCATGCCCTTTATTATTCTTTATCCAACCAATCCTTTGATTTATTGAGATTAGGGATTTGAGCAATCTTAAGTATCGTAGTCGTGGATTCGGCTATGTATTTATGATTTTGTCGCCCTTTTTGATATATTATTATTGGTGAAGTTTGGACCTATCTTTAGCCTATTCGAGTTAAGGATTTGAGCAATTGCAAGTATCGTGTTCGTGGATTCGATCATGTATTTGTGATTTTGTCGCCTTTTCTGGAATTTGATATCGATAGTGAAAAGAGAATAATTGACCCTTAAGCCTAAAAACCCTTTTTACCGCTTTAGACTTGTTATTCCTTGGCTTTAGTGGAGGAGATGTGTATACTTGCCAAGCTTATGATAGAATATTCGACGCGACTGGACAGTTAAACGATTAGATTTGCTTTTATCAAATTATTTTATTATACTTCTAATTCGTTAAAGTGTTTAGTTGTGTGATTATGAATTAAACGAATACATGCTTGATATAAAAATAAATCCTAACATCTTTTAGGATACATTTTCATAAGAGAAATTCTAAGGTTTACTTGGGGACAAGTAAAGTTCAAGTGGGGGGATATTTGATGAACTCAAATAAGTACATTTTATTACCATCATTTATCCTATTAATTTGACTTGTTTTACTATATTATGTATGAGGATTGATACTTAATCGTTTACTTTTGTAATTCTCAGGTAAAAACAAGCATTTGGTGAAACTTAGCGATTATGGACTAAAAACGGAGTAAAATGATCAAGATTGTAATTGGTTGTTGGAATGAAGAGAATAAAGACCACTGCCTGACTTTGAAGAATGCGCCGCATGGATTTATCCCATGCGCCGCATATGAAACTTTGGTCAACGAAGAATAACCAACTTGTTTTGCTCCGGATGCGCCGCATCTCACTCATGACATGCGCCGCATCTCTATCAATATTCCACCAGATACGATCCAAGATACAAGAGGACATGCGCCGCATCTAATCATGGAGTTACGCCGCATCTTCTGGCGGTGTACGAATATTCCTGAATATTATAATCTTGGACCCCACGCGAAGTTAAGTCAATGCGCCGCATCTACTTACTAGATGCGCCGCATCTTCCCTCAGACAGAAACTATAAATACCCCAAGGCCAGACGAATTTCAGGGGGAATATCATTGTTTCGAAGACCGAAGCAGCAGAACCCTAGGACGAATTCAGTCAAGGAGGCAGCACAAGACACACCAAACGAAGATACAAGAGCTGTAAGAAGGTGCTGCATGTGTTTAATTCATTAAGTAGTTTTGTTTTATTGTGTTAGCAAACTTTAATTCATCAGGATTGGTGGCTTGTGTAATGTGACAACGAAAGATTGCACTCCCTTTAATACTTGCTTTCCCATCAATTAAAGTTTATATGTTGATGTCTTTGGTTACTACTTATTAGTGCATTGATAACCTCTGTGTTTATTAGTGGCTTGCGGGCATTTGACTGCGGGAAATAATGTGGCTCCCACGGTTATTACTAAATTGATCACTTAGGAATAACTTTTAGACATAAGTAATCATTAAGGGTTTACTCGCCAATAAGAATAGGACCAACGAGAAAGGGTTAACTACATACACTTCATATAAAGCTATCAATAAAACAAGTGACAAACTACTTAATCATAAGGACAGCCCTCTTATTGTCTCGAGTATTTATCTGTGTACGTGTGTGCTACTTGCTGATTCGTGCCTATTAGTTTAGTTTATTATTTAATTGCAAACAAAATCGTGCCAGTCTCTTAGGCTGAAACCCCCTTGCGTTAGGATATTAAAATACTGATTAGAACAACGAGATAATATGTTCCACTCTTAGTGATCGACACTCTACTTACCATTATATTCATACTGACCGGGTACACTGCTCGTTAAGTGTGTGTGTTATTGATAAGTCGGCTAAATATAAATTTAAAACTTGAGTAGGCATTAAAACTGCTAAACCGCAACGACACATCACGCGCATCACTGCTCTAAAAGCAAAGAAGAGCACGAAGAACATCTCAAGACGATCTTAGAATTACTCAAGGACGAGAAGTTGTACGCTAAGTTTTCTAAGTGTGATTTCTGGATTCGAAAAGTACAATTTCTTGGGCACGTAATTGATATCCAGTGATTGCATGTTGACCCAGCTAAGATCGAGGCTATTAAAGATTGGGAAACACCTAAGACTCCCACAGAGATTCGTCAATTTCTAGGTCTTGCCGGGTACTACAGAAGATTCATCAAGGGTTTCTATAAGATAGCGAAGCCTTTGACCAAGCTAACGCAGAAGAATCAGAAGTACGAATGGGGAGAGAAACAAGAATCCGCCTTTCAGTTGTTGAAGCAAAAACTTTGCAGTGCGCCAATTTTGGCATTACCCGAAGGAATGGAAAATTTTGTGGTTTATTGTGATGCTTCGCATAAAGGACTTGGGGCTGTGTTAATGCAGAATGTGGAAAACTAGAAGGGGGGTTGAATAGTTTTACCGTTTAAAATTTGATTCGATTTGTTACTTATCGTGATTTCAAAGTAAAGTAAACAATCAAGCACACAAACAAGTAATATAAGTAAATAAGTAAAGAGAGGAAAGATCAAACCACACAACACAGTTGTTTATAGTGGTTCGGCTACAAGGACTCTCTTCCTTGCCCTACTCCACTCCTCGAGCCTCTAACTCGAGAGTTTTTCTTCACTAAGAAACAAGCTCCCTTCTAGGTGGAGAAAACCTTTACACGTCGCTTAATCTTTATCCGGTACTAAGCTAAACACCGGGTTCTTTACAAGGGTACAACCATTCCCATTTGGTTCTTTACTAGGGTACAACCACTCCCAACACTCTTTGTGTTTTAAGGACTAAAACACTAACCTCACTCTACTGATATAAATGATACAAACAATGATATGCAAACTAGTACAAGATCACACAGTGGCTAAGCTAAACGGATAACGACAGAACGTTGATCCTTGTATGCTTGATCCCTTTGCTACAAAAGGAAAGATCAAATGAATGAATGAATGATATGGGTTAATAAATGAATGAGTATGTATTTAAGCTATATGAGTGATAAGAATGGCCAAATGATCAGCTTGCTATTTATAGGCAAAGCTGAGCAACAGGCGGCGGATCCGGCGGATCCCAAAACTTGGATCAGTCTTTGTATCCATTTGGATCCGCCGTGTCAGGCCAGCTCAGAAATTTTCAAATCTTTCCAAATCTTGCCATATCTTTCCATATCTTCAAATGTCAACTCTTTGGCTTGAAGATCTAAACAAAATATCACAAAATCTTGCCAAGATTGTGTACATGATGCATGCCATGATGTCATCCTAACTTTTGAAAAATAAAGTTTCCATTTTAGGAAATAAACAAGTAAATGTATAAAATGTAAATTCTAGTGATCTTGTGAAATGTAAATGTGTTCTAAAAAGACTTTAACTTGTATTTATGATTTGCTAAAAGATATACCTTGTATTTGTCATTAACAAAACTAAGTAAAGATCATAAAATATAAATAACGTTTTTGGGACGATATTTGTATTAACAATCTCCCCCTTTTTGTTGATGAGAAAACATAAGGTGTATTTTTAAGCAAATGAATAAATGAAGTATGAGTCTTTTTAAAAATATAGATTAAGTTTGTTTTATGCAAGTTTTGAAAACAATTTCAAGTATAAATGTATGTACTATGATGTTTCACAGTAATGCAAACTTAATCCTTTCTCCCCCTTTTTGTCGAAATAAAAGAAGATATGCGTAGCGGAATGCGATTTTGAGAACTTTAAAGCTCCCCCTTGATTTATACTCCCCCTAAATGGAGTAACAAGGATATGATGTATGATCCTACAAAACAAATAGTTAGACTATGATATGCTCCCCCTCGATGTATACTCCCCATTGCTAGAGTACCAACGTATACATTTCAAGGATAGGAGATGCTACAAAAGAAAAGTTAGTTACTTCATGGAAGTAAAATGCATATGTAATAAACAACCAAACGATAGGTTTCAGCCCATTTGACTTTAAAAGGTCAAAATGAAGTGTCTTATCAAAAATTAGTACCCAATGTACATTTGATCAAAGCAATATGTGAAGTTAAAACAACCATACTATGATGTTAGTAGTCTAAGATGAGATAATGTGCTTAATTTTGATCACTCACAAGCATAAAAACATAACATTCATTACTTAGAAAAAATGATGTTACATTCAAACAAGGAAAATAAATCCTAAAAAGACAACTTCTAAAACAACATCCTAAAAAGTTCCTATAAGAGGAAACTAACAAAGCTCCTATTGAGGAGGATGAGAGATTGCATTGAGATGCTCGAGAATGTGGTTCAATATGAACCTCATTTCATTTTGGAGCTCATTGACCAAAATGTTGGTCCTTTGGGCCAAATGAGCGGTTCTCTCGCAATGCGAGCAATCATGGCTTGAAAAACCAAGAGGAAGAGTAGTCTCATGGTTTTGTGGTGGTGGTGGTGGTTGGTTGTTTGTTGATGGTGGTGGTGGATTATTGGATGTAGGTGGTGGTGGATTGTTTGTTGGACCCGTAATGGAGGCTAACAAGGTGGATTGTAAGTCCATAGCCTCGTGGAGATGGGAGTCAACCATGTTTGAGAATGCATAGAGGCGGTTTAGTTCCTCGTTGATCTCGGCTTGGGTGTTGGGTTGATTAATCCAAAACTCTTCATCAATGGAATGGAGAGTGGATCTTGGTGAGAGTTGTTGTGGTTGCGGTTGTGGTGGTGGTGCATCATGGTATAAAGGACCATGGATATCCGGGAAAACCGGATGAAAAAGCATGGGTTGTTGACCTTCAAAGGTCATGGGTGGAGGATTGGTTGACCTTGGTGGAAGGTCTTCCAAGTCATCAAGGTATGGGTGTGGTGATGAAGGTGGAGTCCTAAATAGCTCCATTGGTTGGAGTTTGGGTAATTTTGGGGGTGATGGTGATCTAACAGGTTGTGATGGAGCGGGTGGTGGAGTGGTAGCTATTGGAGTAATTGTTGGTGGTGGAGTATGAATGACTACATTTGGTGGTGTTAGAGTGGAGAGTGTGAGGAAATTCTCACTTGCAATAGGTGATGAGATATTTAGAGGAGATGATTCCTCTGATGATGAGTTTGCTAAGTTTATGAAGCAACATGGTTTAACACTAATGCGGGCAGTTCGTTTTGGAGGTCTAGAGGTGGAAGAGTTGTTTGATTTAGTCATGGTGAAGTAAGGTAGCTAAGATGTACAGGAGAGAAAGTAGAGGAAATGGTGAGTGGGTGAGTTTAGTGATGATCCTAAGGTACTAATTTATAGGCAGAAGGTTTGTTGGTCTGTGTGTTTGGATTGGATGTAAATCCAATGGAGAATGTTGGTTCCTAATGATTTGGAACAAAAATTTAAGCTTGTCACATCCTAAGGTCAATCCATTGAAATGGAGTTGAGTGATATGAGGGGGATTTGCAGTAAATGCAAGGAGATAGTGGAAAATCTGTTGATAAGATGTTTCCACGGATTTGACGGATCCCTCAAAAGGGTTCCTTGCTTGTATTAGAAAGGTAACTCACATGTAAAATTTGAAAATTCAAATTTTGGTGGGAAATTGAGTTTTTAGGGTTCTAAGAGTTCCTAAATCATTCTAGAGAGTTTAATGATCAGTGAATATAATCTAAAGAAGCTACAAACCAAAATCTAAGTGTCGGGAATTTTTGAAAAAATTTACTGTTGGTACCCACGGATCCAATCGACAACAAAGGCGGAGCCAAAGTTTGGGAGCCGTGGAATCTGTGGGTTCTGGACTGGCGGATCCAAGAGATACACTAGGCGGATCCAAAAACTGGGATCCGCCATATCCGTCGTCCGAATGTGCTAAAACAAACAGAGAGATATGCAAATTTCGCGTTTTTCGACCAAAACCCAAAAATTCTCCTATAACGTATGTAATAGCTAATATGTACTACAAATATACTAAATATATATATTCTAACACACGTTTACACATAAATAAATCCGATCATCATAACTTACCTTAAATGGAGTTAAGCCAAACAGTGGCTTATTCTCGGAAAATTGATAACACTAAGTGTTATCGACCTGCAAATCTGAGTTAGTTCACATACACATCAAGTACTAATATAATATCTCAAGATACACGTAAGTTTAACACATCATTGTTTGAAAACGTCTAGACCCAAACACTCCTCTCACTTGAACTTCTTGCTCAATTTCTTCATACCCTTGTGAAGTTTCATGATCCAACGCCCTAAATTCTTCACCATTCCTTTGGTTTGCTTGAACTCCAGTGATTCATTCGCAATCGGTGGAAGTTGACGCAAGTATTCCGGTGGAGTGATCCTAGAGTTTGGCAAGCCGTCATCGTCACTCATTGATGATGATGATGATGATGTTTGAGGGCGAGGACGTTTGCCTTTGTCAACCGCTACCCTAAAATCGCTTAAGGGAACAAAGGTGTGTGGAATCTCATTATAATCGGGAACAAATCCTAAGGCATTTCTAGGAATGGGTGCAAAGGCTCTATAGAGACGAGTCAAGAGCATCCCGTAGGGCATAGCGGTGGTACCTTGTACCGGAATATCGGCCATTCGTTTGGCGATATAGTATGCAAGGTTGAAGGGTTGATGGGTTGAAACACAATACATCATATAACAAAGAAATGCGTTGATATGATCTCGATTTCCTACCGTGCTAATGACATTAGCTCTCAAAACATCTTCTAACTTCCTAAATTCAGGCCTAAGTTCATTTAGTTCCATGGCAAAAGGATCTCTAGGTACATGACGACCTCGATGCAACCTAGTTGGGTTGTTCCTAGGTAAGAAGAGATGTGTAGGATCGAGTACTTTGAGCTTGATTGAGCTTGGTTAAACGAGAACCTCTAGGTGTAAGACTTGTGTTTATGCGGAAACTAAACAACAAGAATATAAAAGAAGAAAAGACAATGATCCTCTATGGATCAGACTATGAACTAAGAATTGTGTTATTGAATATTGTAATCGTCAAAGGTACATTAAACTCATAGACGGGATGTTTCTTTTATAACAATAAGAAACCCTAACCCTAACCCGTCTTACAAGAAAACGTGTGAAGAGATAAACGAGATCTCTTCTAAAAATAAATCTAACAAACTTTCTAAACATACGGATAACAAACAATAACTATCCGCAACAATAAACACTATCGGCGGAAACAAACTTATACTATCGGCAGGAACCAACCGCAGCAGCAATGGATAACTATCGGCAGGAACCAGCTTCACTATCGGCAGCAATGAGAAATTCTTATTTCTCATAGATCCCAACAATCCTCCCAGCAATGAGAAATGCTTATTTCTCAGAGATCCTAACAATCCTCCCCTAATCTTGAGGTTGACTAGGTTAACCTGCAAGATTCCAATGTGATAAAGCTTTAACTTCTCAGGCTTGAGGATTGCGATTTAGCAGCAGCAATAAGTAGTAACCAGCAGCAACATCGAGAACCTGCAAGATTCCAACATCTATAGCAGCAACTTCAATAGTTCAGCAGCAATAGGAAATCTTCTTCAAAACTTGTAAACTGGTCACCATAACATGCACTTGAGCTTGACTGCTACTTATGACAATATGTACATCAAATCACTTAAGTTTCATACTATTCTCATCACATCCAGGTGTGTTAACTCCTATGAGAGGTGAATCATTGAAAATTAATGGATTTGATGTCTCTTTACCAATAGCCATCACTACTGGAGTAGCCAATGTTTAGGTGTGTTAGACCATGGTACATTAATAACCATCTGATTTATTAGCAAATCAGCAACTATAAACGGATTTGACTTGTCTTTACCTGTAGCCGTTTGCTCAGGACTAGCCAATTCTTAGGTTACAGCAAAACCTTGGTGAATTGAATACCAAATATGGATACCAAGTGTCTTTACCACAAACCATACTTTTGTGGACTAGCCAATTCTTTGGATCCCATAAAGGGTTACATCCATGGTGAATTGAGAACCATTTTCAACTCTCAGAACTGAATCATGGGTGAGTTGAAGTACCCTATAGCTTTAAGCAAGCTATTACAGCTATCAACGGATTTGATTATCACACCAGAGCCGTATCCTCATGGTGAGTCAACTCTTTCTTGTCTGCAAGACATGGTGAGTTGAATACCATTTAAGGTGAAGGTGTAAACACCAACACTGTACCTGCAAGGTGTTGCTCAAAACCAACTTATTAGCACACAAAATATACATAATTTTTTTATTTATTTTTTATTTTTTTTATTATTTTTTTATTTTTTATTTTTTATTTATTTATTTATTTATTTTTTTTAAACAAAGAAAAAGAAATCAGAAACACACAAAAATAAAAGAAACAAAATAAGAAAAGAAATCAAAAGAAAGAAAGATAGAAAGATATACAACAACAACAAGAATCCTCCTCCCCTTAAGCAGATGAACCTTTAGCTGCAAGTTGATCTTTGATGAATTTGACCAACTGTTCAGCTATGGTTAAATCATTTCCAATTATATGCTTGGGAACTCGGACCTTCTGTGTGAGCATTCTCTTCATAAGTCCCTCAGATAAGGGATAAGTGACATCCACAAACATAGTCAGGAACTTGCCAGAGATGAGCTCCACAACATGAACATTGGAAGAAGGATATAGTCTCCAAGAAAATACTCTCCAGGATGATTGATTACCCCACACCAATTTAGCCTTGTCTCCTTCCAATGAATTCATCAAGACTTGTAAATCTCCCCAAAGCAGTAGGCCAATCCCAGTAGGAGTATGAGCTTGATAGTAATTATCAACTATCTTATAAAGATTCTCCAAATCTTTTCTTTCAACCCTATTCAACAACTCCCTCAGAAAGGTAAAGAATTTGATTGTCCCATCAAGAGAAAACCAAACATTGACTTCACCTTCAGGAGTAGACCTAATCTCCCAGTGAGCAATATGACCCCAAGAATTAATGGAATCACCTCCTGAATCACTATCTGAGTCAACCCTAATCAATTCTTGATCATCCAATTCAGAAATATCCCTAGAAGAAGGGTGGTGAGAGTGACTCTTCTGCCTTGTCCTTAGACCATATTGCAGGATAGGAACTGTGGAAGATGGTTCAGCAGAAACAGGGACATGAGTAGCAGGAATACCATCAGAAATAGGACCTTCTTGTGGTGCTTCAGATGCATCTACATCAGGAATTGGTGAAATGAGTGTGGTATACTGAGAACCTTCAGCAGGAATAAAGGAAGATGCACCAGACAATGTCTCTCCAGACTTCATTTTCTTTGCAACATTAGACTCTAAAGATGAAGGCTCTCTTTTCTTACTTTGTGGAATATCTGTCTGGACTGAAGAATTTATCCTTGCATAGGTATCAAGGAACAACTTTTGGATTGCAGCATCAGTCCAACCTTTGAAGTCACTTAGCTTGTAGTTAGCTTCATTCTTCAGATATACCTTCATAAAATTGACATTATCTTTGTTTGTAGGCATCTTATATCCTGACCTTTGTCTTTCACTGATCCTATGCATCAAGTCATTCCAAGTGGATGCTCTATGAGTCTTTAAGATAAATGCCTTGAGCTGATCTGACCTTTCATCTGAATCCAACTCTGAATCTTGAAGAATCATAAACCCATGAGCTCTAATAATCATATCAGTAGCCAACAAGTATTCAACTTGCTCACTGAACTCTTCTGAAGTAGGATCTTCTGATCTTGTGTTATTCATAATCCCAGCTATATTCCTCTCATCTGCAGACATTTTCCTTGCAAGCTCCTCATCTTGAGCAACCTGAGCTAGTCTAGCTTGTGCATCAGCAATTTCCTGTGCTTGGATCTGTCTAGCTATCTCATCATCATTTTGTGTTGCTTCAGGAGGAATGATGTCACTATTAGCAGCCTTACCAGGAACCTTAGACTCAGAAGAAACACTACCAACTTCAGCAGGAACACCAGAGACATCAGCAGCAATGGTCCTTGTTCCAGTGGAGGCCTGAGGTTGAGTAGTGATAGTGTGCTCAGAAGAGGTAGGCACTTCAGTATGTGCACTATCAAGTGAAACAGAAGCCAGCACATTTAGCCCATCAAATGACATATCATCCTGATCTTCCTCAGACTCAGAAAGTACAACCCTTCTTTTCTTCTGAGGATGTTGAGCTTCCAAAGAGCTGATTCTATCATTGAGCTCTTGGATAGTCCTACTGAAAGTTTCCTTAGAATCCCTGAGCTCCTTTTCCAAATGCTCCACCTTCTCACTAAAACTCCTTTTAGTCTCTGTAAGCTCTGACTCTAATGCCTCAATCTTCTGCATAGACCTGTCAAGTAACTGGGACATAGAGGTGAGATCAGCAGCATCCTCAGCTCTACCAGCAGGAATACCTGAGGTGTTAGGAGCTTCATTGGATCTAGGTGGAGATACATGAAATTCTCCCCCTACATGGGTGTCTTCACTGAAAGTCTGCCTAGGAGGACTAGGAGTTGAAAGCCTTGAAGAAGAAGGCAAGTCCACATAAGGTGTTGGCTGGACAACAGGTGTAACAACTGTGGTGGCCTGGACATTGGGCTCATCAGGGACATTAGTCTCAGGTCTAGGTGTGACTGGTCTAGGTGATGGTGGAAATGGGTCATCAGCAGCAACAGATGCAGATGCATCAGCAGCAACTGAAGTCCCTTCATCAGCAGCATTGGATGATGGTGGGACACTGACATTGTCAGCAGGATCAGGGTTGTTAGCAGGATTGACATTGTTTAACATGGTAGGTAATAAAGGCAAATGTTGGCCTGTAAAATTCATCTTCATCAGAGCAAACATTTTGGGAGTCAACCGATTCACTATCTTAGGGGATGTGTTAATGGTCTGTACACCTAAGATAATTTGAAGAAATCTAGGGTACATCAAAAATCTGTTTTTACCATTAGTGATATTCTCAATCATCCCCTCAAAAATATACTTGGCCCAATTAAATATCCTACCCTGTGACAAACAAACAAGACTAGACGCAATGGGACTAGGACATTGGTCCCAACCACCAGTCTTTATACTCATACACTGGAGTAACGTATGAACAAGAAATCTCCATTGAGGAGACAACTTATTTTTCAAGAAAGTACAACTACCAGTGACAGGATAACCTATAGCAGCCATACCATTAGTGATATCTTGCCTGGAAAGATCATATTCTCCATGCTCCTCAGGAAATCGAAGCTGTACCCGAATCAACCCCTCTGAAATGATGACTTCATGCTCATCAATAGTTGCAACAATGTCGTCCTCCCTTCCTACAATGTGTCTAACCTTAGCTGTTGCCCAAAACTGTTTAATCAGCGAATCATACACCGTTACTGGACAATAAGTGAGTGCATAACGAATAGATGACCCACGAAGAAACGCTAACACTTGATTATAACCAACACTTTTTGAAGATGACTCTAAGTATGCAACCTTGTTATGATCATCCTTGTAGCGAAGTGTTGACATTGTGTTGGATAAATGATCTAGGGTTCGAAATGAGAAAATTAGGGTTTGATAGGATTTTGAGAAATTGAAATGAGAGAAGTGCAATTATAGGTTGAGTTGCCAAAAATATCACTTTAAATTGCTGCAATTCTGCGCACGTAACATTGACCAATTGACTTAAAGAGTTTTGACTAATCGGCAGCAACACTTGGTCAATCGGCAGCAATAAGAGGTTTGACCAATCGGCAGCAATGAGGTGGTTTGACCAAAGTCAACCTACCGAATCCAGTCATTAGGAATAAACCTCCAGAATTAAAACCCAACACCAACCAACATTAAATTTGCATTAACCACCTTCTCATTATAAAGGCCCTTTTTCTCAAATCACATACTTTCATTATCACAATAACTTCATCAAACCAAAAATCTTCAAAATCATGAGTTCATCTAAAATTCCAATTATCGAAATCTCATCAGATTCTTCCTCCTCGAGTGACTCAGGGTGGAAAAATTACTTTCCCAAAACTGCATCATCTTCTCAAAACAAAGGTAAGGCCAAGGTTGAGGAAGATTCATATTCATCTGATCCTCTTCCATCTACTCCTTCGTCATTTGAGTACTCTAGCTCTGATGATGAAGGAACATTAGAACTGAAGTCCTTGACTTATTGTCAGGGTGAATGGGAGGCATATCCCCCCAATTTTCCCATTACTGACAAGCTAAGAGAAGAGATGAAGAAAACTGTGGCTTTGCTTACTGAAGAAATGGAAAGGACAACTGCTACCTTCTATAAAGCACCGATACCAAAAGGTAAGCCAGATCTTCGAGAAGACTCCAGCCGTGAAAAACCTAACCCTCGAAGTCGAAACAATCGACAACGTGAAAGCCAAGATCCAAGACAAAGAAAGAATCCCATCAGACCAACTCCTAAGCCAAGCCAGCGAACTCCACAACCAAGCCACTCTACTCCACAGCCAAGTCAACCAACTGCAAGGTCACGCCTCAGAACACATCAAAGGTAACCTACCTGATGCGTGCGATGTGTCGTTGCGGTTTAGCAGTTTTAATGCCTAATCAAGTTTTAAATTTATATTTAGCCGACTTATCAATAACACACACACTTAACGAGCAGTGTACCCGATCAGTATGAATATAATGGTAAGTAGAGTGTCGATCACTAAGAGTGGAACGTATTATCTAGTTATTCTAATCAGTATTTTAATATATTAAGTTAGCTATACAACCTAATCTAACGCAAGGGGGTTCAGCCTGAGAGACTGGCACGATTTGGTTGCAATTAAATAATAAACTAAACCAATAGGCACGAATCAGCAAGTAGCACACACGTACACAGATAAATACTCGAGACAATAAGAGGGCTGTCCTGATAATAAGTAGTTTGTCACTTGTTTTATTGCTAGTGTTATATGAAGTGTATAGTTCGATGCAACGCACCGAGATTAAGTCCTTTCTCGTTGGTTCTAATCTTATCGGCGAGTAAACCCTTAATGATTACTTATGACTATCCTATTTATCTTTCTCCTACTTTTCTACAGACCATAGAATGCATAGGCGATCTAATAAACAGGCGAGGGCAGAGGCATGGCGACCCGATCAACGCTCAGCTAGACACAGAGGTTATCAATGCACTAATAAAAGTCACCAAAGACATCAACATATAAACTTTAATTAATGAGAAAGCAGTTTTAAGGGAGTGCAACCTTTCCGTTGTCACATTACACAAGCCACCAATCTTGATGAATTAAAGTTTACTAACACAATAAAACAAAACTACTTAATGAATTAAACACATGCAGCACCTTCTTACAGCTCTTGTATCTTTGATTTGAGTGTGTCTTGTGCTGCTGCCTTGACTGAATTCGTCCTAGGTTTCTGTACTTCGGTCTTCGTATATAATATATTCGGAACCCTTAATTCGTCTGGTCTTTGGGGTATTTATAGTTTCTGTCTGGGGGTAAGATGCGGCGCATCTAGTAAGTAGATGCGGCGCATTTACTTAACTTCGCGTGGGGTCCAAGATTATAATATTCAGGAATATTCGTACACCGCCAGAAGATGCGGCGTATCTTTATCTTTGGATGCGGCGCATGTCCTCTTGTATCTTGGATCGTATCTGGTGAGATCTTGATAGCGATGCGCCGTATGTGATAAGCAAGATGCGGCGCATCTGGAGCAGATTAGTCTTGATCTTGTGCATTTCGGTAGACTCTTAACTTCTTGCATGTTTTGCTCCATAATTAGTCCAAAATCGCCAAGTTTCACCAAATGCTTGTTTTCAACTGAGAATTACAAAAGTAAACGATTAAGTATCAATCCTCATACATAATATAATAAAACAAGCCAAATTAATAGGATAAATGATGGTAATAAAATGTACTTATTTGAGTTCATCACTACCTCAAGCTCTTCAACTCCAGCCCCTGAACCAAGACAGCCACTCCCAGTGGTATTGGCACTTCCAGTCCCCCATGTGTATGAAGAAATTAGTCGACAGAGAGGAAGGAGGTTCATGCCAGATTATATGGGTAAGGGTAAAGGGAAGATGGAATAGGTGGTAGGGTTTAGGTTGAGTGATGTTTGAAGGTTGGTATGATGTTTAAATGATGTTGATAAGTAGCTTTTGAAACTTGTATCTGAATGTACTTATCTTTCTCATGATGAATGAAAATTACTGTCTTTAGTTTAAATTCCAAGCATTGAGAGATGGAGAGCTGCAAAACAAAGTTAACTAACAAAAGACACAAAACATAAAACATGAATGAAAAACAAGACAAAAATACAAGCATTAGCCTCCACTTAGACTAATGCCTCCCCTCAAAACCAGCAAACAAGAATACAACAACATGATCAAACAATCAGGACAATCACCAAGAAAACCATGGAGAGTAAGCCATTCCCCCTCCAAAGATTGGATTATAATAGGCAGGCCTGAAATCCCTCTGAAAATATGAAGAGGTACCAGCAGGAATGGTTCCCTGAATATCAGCAGGAACAAAGGTATCAGCAGGAACAGGTCTATCAGCAGGAAAGGGAGCCCTATAAAAGTTCATTCCTGCTGCTTGTGGAACATATGGTGGTATTTGTTTAATATTTTTCCACAATGATCTGGTATGTTGTTGCCCACCATTCATTCTCATTCTTTTCTCATGATAATCACAATCTTTAATGAGATGATATTGACTACCACACACAAAACATGACTTCTTCCTAACAGCCTTGTTCTTACTATAACTTTTCTTAACATAGACAACATTATCACTAGTGGAACTAGAGACACATTTGTTTTTAACAGAATTAATTGAGCTGTTGTCTGAAAAGGCTGATTTAGAAGCAGATTTATCATTAGTTGTACTTGAGGACTCATGATATTTGGGTGTGGATGACTCTTCACTTGAATCACATGAAACAAAGTCTTTAGACTCTGCTTCTGAGGACTTGTCACTTGTGGAACAAGAGACACAATCATTAGGTTCAGGTAAGTCCTCTTATAGGTGGAGGAACAGCATTCATTCCTCCTTCTTTTACAAACTTTATAGGAATTTTATAGTCAACAGGTTCAGGGTCAAACACACTATACTCATTAGGGTCATAGACTTGATCTTGCCCTATGTAGTCACCGAACCCTAAGCCACGTTTAGTTTTTACAGACATTGAACTATCAACTAACCTGTATAGGTTTTTAGATGAGTCTTTCCATTTATTAAACCTAGCCAAGGAATTGTCTAGCTTAGTCTGCAAATCCTGATTTTCTAACATGACCTTAGTATTTTGAGATTCAGAATATTTAAGTTCATTAGCAGTATTTCTTAAATCTCTCTGTAAAACCTTAATCTTTTCCTCATAAGCTAACTGATTCTTTTGGAACCAAACCTTTTGTTGTTCTAATGTTTTAACAACCTTTTTATGAGCCTTAAGTTGAATAAAGTTATCCTTATATTCACTTTATTTATCATCAAATTCCTGTTTTAGTTTAGCATATATAGGTTCACAACCAAATGGACAGTTTTGTACTTGAGATGGATGACCCATCATTCCAAACTGACCAGCCACTTGTTTCTTCTCACCATATCCAGCTATCATCCCATAGACCTTATCTGCCCCACTTGCAACAGCCTTCTCATGATGCTCCCAGTCCACCATTGAATCCACAGATACCAAAGCCTTGGGGTCCTCTGATTCCAACTCTTGAATTTTGAAAGCAGAATACCGTGCTTTATCATCCACCTTCTTATCTGTACATTCCCTAGCAAAATGTCCTGTTTGAGAACATTTATAACACCTCACCTTCCTTCTGTCAAACCTGGCAGGCTCCTGTCCATCAAAATTGACCCTTCTTCCTGCCTTCTTTTCAAACCTATCCAGCTTCAAAGATATCATAGCCACCTGCCATCTAATATCGATCTCTTCCAGATCCAATTCATCAATCTGATTGAAATCTTCATAAGCAATCTTCTGCTGTGGAGTACTCTCAGCAACAAATGAATGAAGCACCTCCTCCAGAATGTTACCAGATCTTGTCTGAGCTTTTGGTGTGGCAGGTGAGTAGGAAAGTGATGAAGATGATGGTGTTAGACTTTTTCCATATGATGCTTTATTAGCACTAGAAGTACTAACAAAAGCAGTATGGGTGGGAGTTTGAGGTGAATAGGTGGAATACCCTTTGATATCAATTTCAAGGGTTTTCAGCTTGTTGTACAGATCATCAAAACTCATATAGTCCAGTCCACCTTTGGCCTTGAGTGTTATGGAAACCTGAGACCAGGATGGAGGCAAGGCCCTCAGAAACTTGGTGTTGCAGTCCTCATCATCTGGCCTAGCTTTTAACTGGTTGAGTTGGCTCAGGATCTTGTGAAACCTGTCATACCCTCTGTGAATCCCCTCTGCCTCAGAGATCTTAAATTCCTGGAACTCTTGCTTGAGCATAGACTTTCTCATTTTTCTGGATTCATCATTCCCTCCAAATCTGGATTTTACAGCATGCCAGATCTTTTTAGCATCATCAAGGAGATGGAAATCACTCATATGATCCTCTGGAATAGCTTGAAGTAAAAGGGTTCTTGCCTTGGTTTCCCTTTGTACAGCAAGGTGTTCTTCTGCTGTAACAGGTGGCTCTATATAGATATTGCCATCATTATCCCTTCCAGTATTCTTCTTGCTATTTCCCTTAAGAATGACATTCCACAGATTGTAATCACTGTTTGTGATCCAATATTCCATTCTCATGGCCCAGACTTCATACTCATCTTTCTTTAGGTATGGGAATTTAGCATTGTTATTGGACACAGTGGTGACGATTTGTGTTTGGACTTGTGAGGTTTCAGGTTTGGGTTGGTGATCTTCCTGGTTAATGACATTGTTTTGAGGGATTTCGTCTTCCATTGAAAGAGGGTTAAGTGATATGAAAGAGAACTTTTTCTTCTTTATCAGAGATCCTCACCAGGCTCTGATACCACTTGTAGGATCGAGTACTTTGAGCTTGATTGAGCTTGGTTAAACGAGAACCTCTAGGTGTAAGACTTGTGTTTATACGGAAACTAAACAACAAGAATATAAAAGAAGAAAAGACAATGATCCTCTATGGATCAGACTATGAACTAAGAATTGTGTTATTGAATATTGTAATCGTCAAAGGTACATTAAACTCATAGACGGGATGTTTCTTTTATAACAATAAGAAACCCTAACCCTAACCCGTCTTACAAGAAAACGTGTGAAGAGATAAACGAGATCTCTTCTAAAAATAAATCTAACAACCTTACTAAACATACGGATAACAAACAATAACTATCCGCAGCAATAAACACTATCGGCAGAAACAAAATTATACTATCGGCAGGAACCAACCGCAACAGCAATGGATAACTATCGGCAGGAACCAGCTTCACTATCGGCAGCAATGAGAAATTCTTATTTCTCATAGATCCCAACAATCCTCCCAGCAATGAGAAATGCTTATTTCTCAAAGATCCTAACAAGATGCTCCCTAATGGTTTCTTTGTCGGTCAAAGGTGTGGCATATGATGCCGTTCTACCAAGGTTGGATTCTAAAATTGTCAAAGACCATTTATCGGAGTAGACACATGTTCCATAATTTGGAACTCCTAAGACCTTACCAAATTGATCTAAGGGATTATTGAACAAGGTTCCATTGACACTAAAGTGAATGCTCATGAGACCATTGTCGCTTGAACTAATACCTATGGTTGCATAGAACTCAAGAATGAACCTATGAATGATAGGCTCATCAATGTATAAAAGACAATCGAAATGAATAGCGGCCAATTGCTCGCGGAGATTGGTATCTTCATAGAATGAGGAGTCTACAACCCTACCCTCATGGACGTATCATTTTTCTAAGGCTTTGAATATATTGACTTGGGCTTCGGTGAGACCCTTGATTTTGTGGTGTTTGGGAAGGTAATCGATGGTCTTTTTGTGATCGTAGTTGGTTGCGGGAGGCATAGTTATCCTAGACACGAAAAATATATAGTTTAGTTGAAATTATCAAAAATACGTATATATGTCTAGTGTGTGCCTACATGGGGACAATGTGGAGGTGCGGTTATCTCGACTCCTTTTGATGCATGAAAATTATGTTTATGCAAGTTTTATGATAAAATGAGAGATAACCCAAACGCTCCTACTTCAATGTAGCTACGATTGAATGTACCCGAAAATACATATTAGTTATGTATTCCCTTTAGCATTCAAGAGACATTATGCAAGTGATGTTTAAAACATAACCTTTTTGTATTTGTATGAACAACGTTCAAAAACCATTTTCCTAGTCGTGAGAAGATTTTAGCAAAAATTTCTCATGGGGTTTTTGATGAATAATGACAATGTACTACAAGATGCAATTCCTAACTATGAAAAACATGATTTGTTATGCAATTTAGTAAATATGCTTCATGATTTTTCAAGAATTATGCATAACCCCAAGTTTTGGTTTTGTGCATGAAATAGAAATCCTAGACGCAGATCAGGAGTGTAAACATGTTAAGAATACTTACAGTGATGATTTGAGCACAAATTAGTTGAAGAAGATAGCCTAAATTATGATTTTGGTGAATTATGGGTCGAATATAGTAGGTGATAAGTTTTAGGGAGAGTGATGAATAGTACAAGGTGTTGGAATTTAGTAATCATGACAAGCATATATTAAACCCATAATCAAAGTACACAAGAATGCGGAAGCGTGTAAACAAGTATAACACATAATAATTAACTAAAACATAAATAGGAACGTACCTTTAGGTTCTAGCAAGAACAAGA
This sequence comes from Artemisia tridentata subsp. tridentata, assembly GCA_021014915.2. Classification (NCBI taxonomy): domain Eukaryota; kingdom Viridiplantae; phylum Streptophyta; class Magnoliopsida; order Asterales; family Asteraceae; genus Artemisia; species Artemisia tridentata. The sequence continues at coordinate 359,193,934 of CP139508.1, read as the reverse complement.
ACCAATCTTTAAATCTTCAATAAAGATGAACCCTAATAAGGGTTTATGTGAATTAGGGATCTATAGATTAACCCCTTACCGTTTTGTTAATCGATCCAAGATGAACAACTAAAGTAAGTTGTTACCGAACTCATGTACACACGTACTATAACCGATCAAGCAATGATGCTAGTGATTAGACACGTCATTAAACCAATATCTAATTGTTTAATAAAAAAGGTCGATCTACTATTCAATTAAATAATAGAAATCGATATACCCTTTAATTAAATAGCAGTCAATCTACTCTTACAATAACAGTGACTGATGGATCGATTTTTTAATTAAGAAGAAAGAAAAAGGAGTCAACAAACATAATGGTTATAGTACGTACTAGTGCACAAAAGTCCAAAGTAAAACCATATGTTTGTATTATTTATAGTGAATATATCTTGGGGACCAAGATATGCGAATAGGGTTTACAAACCCTTTAGGCCGGTTGGATGAGGCTTGTCCTCCAAGGATTCTAGATCCTTCCAATCTCCTTTTTCACTTATAGTCCTTTAACTATTCTTTAACGGTCGTTAGTCAACACCGTTAATTTACATAACGTCCGTCATGTATTATTTCGTGTCCAAATAATTAATATATATATATAAATAATTATACATATTAATTATTTACTTGATCATCATACGTAAAGTGTGCAATCCCTCGGTCCCGAGTTCGAAACTAGACATACACATTTAATATTTTTCCATTAACTCTAACAGCTCCCACTTGGAAATCTATTAAAAGTGTAATGACATTGGTAAGCGTCTAGCAACACGCCAATGCCCCTAGAACAACTCGAGTGTGTGGTTTCCTGGACAAACCACTTGATGATTTAATAATCATCATACTTATCCTTTTGTTTCTAATACTACATTAATAAAGATATGGATCTCAGTCATTCTTTAATTAACAATTCTGTTTCTCGTTGTTTATGATTGAGCAAGATTACCAAAACATCTGAACGTATTCCAGATAGACTTTGGGCGTGCGCACGCAAACACCTTGTCAACCCTACGAGGGGCCCAGCAGTATTAAACTTCAAAACAAATTTGAAGGAACAAATTCTCTCTTGACTACAAGAATAACCCATAGACTTTGCAACATTTCTGAAAACAATCCTTATGACTCCCAGTTACGGTAAGTGGTAAATTGCTTCACAGAAATGCACTACATCTATGACACTTATCTGATATCTCAAGTCTGAGGATAACTAAATTCATGATTTACTTTCTGACAAGATCCACAAAGTAAAATCATGTAGTTGGGATAAGTCCTATATTCAATTCATTGAATATCATGTGAAATTGGTATGTCTACGCATCAAATATACTTTCAAGTATATTCTAACCAATACTCAGATTTGTCTTAGTTCAATGATATTCCCATATCATTAATTGACAACGGACATTTAGAATAACATAAGTTATTCACGGATTTAAACATGCAAATATAGGACACAATTTATTATTAATGAAAACAAACGTACTAAGTACTTTAATTCATTATAAATAATAATTGCTTAATGTCCTTTATCCAAATACTAAATAGATCAATGCATGATATTATTTGTTAATGAATTATGCCTCAAGTCATGTCTATCATACTTGTTGACAAGGCATAAATCAACTAACTTTGATCTATAAAATTTTGAGAATACTTATTTCAAGAATTATTTAAATTCTTGCATGTGTGCAATCAATTATATTGATATTGCCACATATTATTTCATAAATGGTGTGACATCCTCAATCACCAATTTATGACAATTAAACTTTCAAACAATTTTAAAGTTTAAAGTATTCTAATTCTTTAATGTATAATGCAACTATGCTTCTTAGTTAAGCATAACTAGTTCACATGGCCATTATCAAGGATAAAATCCTACCATGACTAGTATTGAGTGTCATCTCAATCAAACAAGCACTATTGTATAAAACTACAATATGCCTTTTAACTATTCTGTAAACTTAATATCAATTGTATAATTTTGATGCCTTCCAATCTTTCAAGATTTGTTGGCTATAATTACGCAACAACTTGCCATATCGTTTATACTTAGAATTTAGGAGCAATTCCAGGTTGAGGATCATTATTCTAAGTCCAAACCTATTCCATCAGAATATTCATTACACAATTTATCAAATATCTTTTATTAGATATCAAATGTTGTTAAATCATTTTACATTCAAACATGATACAACAATGATATACATGAAAATCCTAGAATCAATCATAGATTTTATTCACGTTCTAACTTATCAAAAGATATATTTTCATTTAGACTTTCTAAATGATATGTTATGTCTTATTAGATTTAATTACCGCACATGTTTATAATAATAAACATATATCTCAAGGTTGTATGTTTTAATTCTTAAATTCTTCAAGTACAGTTTTATTCCAAGTTAAGACTTAAACATTTTAACTTACATGGAATGTTACTTCCCATATGTTATACAACATACATTATTTAAGAAATTAAACATAATACTCCCACTAGCTTTTAGGAATACTTAGAAATTGTCTTATTTCAATTATAAATCAAATAATGGATTTAATAATTAAACATAAGAATATTTCATAGATGCATGCATTAATCCATTCATGGATTATTACACTTTGTACACTTCCAAAATAATTATGAATTCAAAAATCCTTTCGATTACTTACCGTCCTCGCTCAAGTAATCACTCAAGAAAGAGTTTTGATATTCCATTGTCATCCTTCATATAAATGAAAATAGATATGACAATTATTATCTTTATATATTTAATGTGCTTATGAAAGAGTATTCAATCATAGTTAATTACTTAAGTATGATTAATAATCTTGTCACAAGACATACATTAAATAAATGTACAATATTGTCCATATGATTTCTACATAAAGATTTAAACCACTAGGGTTTTCTATCTTTAAATAAACTCATCATCATTCTCTAACTATTAAGAATTAAGATAAACCAAATTTGTAAAATTTTGAATATCTTTATGAACAACATCTATAACATTCATAGTATGAGTAATTTACCCAATTCATTATTTGGTAATACTTCATCATATAATCCTCAGCATATTAATCAAATATCTGAGATATCCAAGTGGATCTATGAATGAGAATTCCATCATTTGAGATCCAACATTTACATGTCTAATCTCATCATGATATCTGCTAGTGTATTTTAGAAGATTATGTATCTTGTAACTTTATCTCTACAAGATAAAACTCCCACTTGCCTTTTGTAATTTATAGACTATCTATAAATAATTAGCAAGTTAAGCAACACCAATTTGTTCTCTTTTGGGATATTACAAATACACATGATAGTTCCTGACATTCGTCTGTTAAAATCCAGCTTCATCAGAAGTTTAACAAATTCAGAACTTCATTTTAAGACTTAATGTGATTCATCACATTCCATAATAAATAATGTCTTATAAATCTTCTAGGAGTCTAATTGAGTATATCCAATCCGTACTCAATTTCTAACCTTGATAACTTTTGGAAGAAAAGAAGTTATAGTTATCTTTAATCAAACAATACAAATAAAGTTTGATTTTCCTAACTGAACACACCACAAATATGTGGTATTTCATTAGAACTCATATTGTGAGATAATCTAACAATATGAAAGATAACTTTGTATTCCTTTTGGCTTACCTATTTCCCAACTAAGTCATCTTAATGGTGAAATAAAATTTCAAGCCTCTTGCATGCATTATAACTCAAGTACTTATTAAATAAGTCACTTCATGCTCATGTCTCAACAAGAAGACATAAACCGTTATAATCTCACTACACGTTATAAATCATTGATCAACTCAATGACTTCTTGTATATGTCTTTAATAAAGAAGACATAACAAGTTAACGTCTTACTTTAGATTATACTAAGTCTTAAAGACTTCATATTTATAACTTTACAATAAAGTATAAATATTTATAACTAAAGTAATCATGAACACCATCATTTGGTTTCAATAGTATTTTCAAGTTAACTTATTACTTCATTTATTTATGTCATTCAAAGAATACATAATTATTGAAGTAGTATTATATTACTTCATGCATTTATGTCATTCCAATAATACATAAATATTAAAGTTGAAGTAATCTTGTTATCATATTGACACAAGTTCTAATAAGTATCTAATTTAGAAACTGTAAATTTTCCATGTGTGGTCTCACGCACACTTGGAAATTTACCTTGTCATTAATTTTGGTCCAGGTCTCACGCATACCCAAAATTAACTCCAAGTGTTCCTTAGGATAGATAAGTACAAATTATATTAGAACAAGAATCTCTTACCTTGAAGTTAAGAGAATCTACTAAATCATATTGTTATATGTTGTACCTTGCACACAATAAAGATTTCTCCCACTTGTGCATGGAACAACATCATGTACCACATAGACAACACTACACGTGTTTGTGAATGTGATCAATATGATTTGTGTCATTCGCATAACTAGTAGATATAGAATTACTCAATCAATCAAGGAAACGCACATGACTATCCTTGAAAATATTAGTATCTATATTTGGAAAGTAATTATCTTGAGGCATTCAAAAGATAATCTGAGTTACAATCAAGACAATAAATCTTGTAACTCCCACTGAATTAGAGAACTTACAATAATCCCTTATTCAGTACTAAGAACACATTACTCCCACTGAATTCGACACCATAATAAGTGTTTCATAAACCAGTGAAAGGAAAGAGTGTCCTTGTTACTTTCCTACATCTTTGACAAAACCTATTCATAACAATTTACTTAGGTTCTAAAAGATTGTATTCTACTACGTAATTGATGGACTATCCACATTTACATCAAATGTGATTCATCACATTGCTTACTATTAACTTGAAAAATTGACATGCAATTTCTTCCTTAATAGGTCTACAATTCCAACAATTGTATGTAGTACCTTCAAATGGTTAAAACAAAACAAACAGATATACTAGCTTGTCTTTTACCATTATGCGGTAATTAGTCTAGCTTCTAATTTAATAACTCATAAATTCACAATAACCTTAACGATTAAAACTTGCTATGAGTTATGTATTTAGAATTTAGACAATTCTAATTTTCCCATCATACCTTTCTCATTCATGAAAAGGAATAGGATTTAGTCTCACGCTTCTCATATGAAAGGAGACTTGGTTTATTCTTTTAATGAAATTGACTCTAACCAAAAACCCCTACGGGTGTAGATCAATTTACTAATAAAGAATAACCCATGTTTACGGTTTATCGTTGCATTAATACAAATAAAAGAATTTACAAAATTCAGTTTAGTATTTTCGATAATAGCTCTTTAAGAAAATAACATACCCATTGGTAAATATTCATATAAACCATAGTATTTTCTTAAAGCTAGGATCCTAATTGACATAGTACCATTACATCAGTTGATCTGCTAGTAATGATAGTATTCAACTAGGTAATCTGTCGAACAATAATTGGCAAACAATTTTCCAATTCCTAGATTATTATGGGATTTACATCAAATTGATTCATCAATTTGCAATGTAAGCATGTTTCATCCCATCTCATTCCTTAAGCTCTAGGTCTCACGCATCAGCTTAATTAAGTTGTCTAACTTAGAAACAGTAAATTCATCCATGTGTGGTCTCACGCACACTCGGAAATTTACCTTGTCATTAATTTTGATCCAGGTCTCACGCATACCCAAAATTAACTTCAAGCGTTCCTTATAGTTAGATGGCATGTAACTTAAATTTTAGGGTATTTAGTTTTTGGTGTGACAAAAACATGTACAAAGACGCATGCACTCATCTTTGTATCATTAGTTTCCAAAACAATTTTTATTAACCAATTAGTTAAGAGTAAACCAAAAAACTATATACTTGAGGTATTGGGTTCACCAATTAAAGAAGTACCAACAATTATCGCCCACATATCCTACTCTTACATGTTATTCAGATATTTGCCACAAAAGTGGCGCATGGAATTGAGGTAAATCACCCTTAAGATGATAGTGTACGTAAATAGTGATATAGGTAAGTCGCAGTTGACGCACAAACGGGCCCGGAGAGCCGGTAGGAGCGAATCTCTTAAAAAACCCCTCTCCAGATAAACCCACCACACAGTTTGTCAACTTTGGTCCGCCTTTCACACACTATTGTACAAAAACATCAATCAAGCAAAAGTTTATGATCTTAATCTTAAAATTAAGTAACAAAGTTTAGATCTTGCTAGTCTCGCCTGGGAGCAAATTACCGTGCGAAGCGAACCACTGTCGGCACATAAGACACCGCAAGATCGATACTTTATCACTTTATGTTTCACCGTTATTAGTCCAATTTAATTTTTCCTTGAAAATTACCCTTTTTATTGCTTACTTTAACATATCACATATAAAAAAAAAACAATAAACAAGTAATTAAAAGAAAACAAACAATCAACTAATAAGAAAACAATTAATTGTTAGTGAAACATCTAGCCACATGCAACCTTTTAAACAAATCCTATTAATAATCTATATGTGAATTATTATGTATAGAATCAATAAAACTCCCATTGGTTTTCAAGCTCATTGTGCCCAATGGACCACAGTCGCCAACAATTGGCCGCGTAAGTTTTAATAATAATATACCACGTTGCACATAACCGATTCATTAATTTAATATATTAGGTCTTCCCTAATTTTAGATTTATCTAAACATGTAGCAAACATCTAAACAATTTAATTCAAGTAATTATCCATGACTAACATGCATGTTTTGTCACGGACTCATGCATATCACATAGCAATTAGGTCACAAGATACAAAACACAACAATTGTTTTAAAGACCTAGGGTTTCTAATTAATCACAATTAATTATTAAAACACAAACCCTAATTAGGGTTTATGGATCAAATCGACACCCCCCTAAATTAGGGTTAGGGTTTCGACTTTTATTAAAAAAAAACAAAATTTTAATAATAAAACCCTAGAAAATAAAACATGTATATTCTAAACAATTTAAAAGATACGTTTTTTATTGTTTAAGTAATTAATTACATGTTATACATGGCTCGTGATGCCACTGTTGGAATTTAGTAATCATGACAATCATATATTAAACCCATAATCAAAGTACACAAGAATGCGGAAGCATGTAAACAAGTATAACACATAATAATTAACTAAAACATAAATAGGAACGTACCTTTAGGTTCTAGCAAGAACAAGAACCAATCTTTAAATCTTCAATAAAGATGAACCCTAATAAGGGTTTATGTGAATTAGGGATCTATAGATTAACCCCTTACCGTTTTGTTAATCGATCCAAGATGAACAACTAAAGTAAGTTGTTACCGAACTCATGTACACACGTACTATAACCGATCAAGCAATGATGCTAGTGATTAGACACGTCATTAAACCAATATCTAATTGTTTAATAAAAAAGGTCGATCTACTATTCAATTAAATAATAGAAATCGATCTACCCTTTAATTAAATAGCAGTCAATCTACTCTTACAATAACAGTGACTGATGGATCGATTTTTTAATTGAGAAGAAAGAAAAAAGAGTCAACAAACATAATGGTTATAGTACGTACTAGTGCACAAAAGTCCAAAGTAAAACCATATGTTTGTATTATTTATAGTGAATATATCTTGGGGACCAAGATATGCGAATAGGGTTTACAAACCCTTTAGGCCGGTTGGATGAGGCTTGTCCTCCAAGGATTCTAGATCCTTCCAATCTCCTTTTTCACTTATAGTCCTTTAACTATTCTTTAACGGTCGTTAGTCAACACCGTTAATTTACATAACGTCCGTCATGTATTATTTCGTGTCCAAATAATTAATATATATATAAATAATTATACATATTAATTATTTACTTGATCATCATACGTAAAGTGTGCAATCCCTCGGTCCCGAGTTCGAAACTAGACATACACATTTAATATTTTTCCATTAACTCTAACACAAGGTATTTGTTTAATATATATAAAAACTGCCTCAGCAGATGACGGATCTGGCGGATCCCAAACAAGGGTTCCGCTATCGTTTGGATCTGTAGGATCATAACTCAGGTTGGGTTTTTGTTGTGTTTGGTTATTCTAAGGTTTGAGCTAATGTTTAATCTATTCAATAGGTTCCATTAATTCTAAACCAAGTCTAAGATAGTTGAAAGGTTCTCTCTTGAGAGGTTTTGTGAGGATATCGGCAATGTTGTCCTCTGAGGAAACTTTCTCAATTGAGATGTTTCCCTTCTGAACATTGTCACGAAGGAAGTGGTGACGTATTTCTATGGGATTGGTTCTAGCATATTGGACTGGGTTTTTACTAAGATCGATAACTCCTTTGTTGTCGCAAAGAATGGGAATGTCGTTTAGTTCAATTCCATAGTCGACGAGAGCTTGTTTCATCCATAGTGCTTGTTGGCAAGCTTTTCCTACTGACACGTACTCGGCTTCAGTTGTTGATATGGCGAGGGCTGTTTGTTTCTTAGCAAACCATGCGGTGAGACAATGTCCTACAAAAGTACAAATACCACTAGTACTTTTCCTATCAACATAGTCACCGGCATGGTCTGAGTCGGCATACATTATGGTTTCTACACCTGTCCCTTTGGGATACCATAATCCTAAATGTGTAGTGCCTCTAATGTATCTAAATATCCGTTTAACGGCTTCAAGATGAGATATTTTGGGATCTTCTTGAAAACGTGCACATAGACAAACACTAAACATAATGTCCGGCCTACTAGCCGTAAGATAGAGCAAATTACCAATCATTCCTCTATATTTAGTGCTATCTACGGATTCATTTTCTTCATCCTTTGTGAGTTTGGTTTCTGAGGACATGGGTGTTTTCGTAGGTTTTGAATCTTCAAGACCAAACTTCTTAAGCATATCTTTGATATACTTTGATTAGTTGAAGAATATCTGTAACACCCCCAAAATCTGGTTTAGCGGAAGCATACATGTTTGGGTGCTACTAAATTGGTATCACAACACAAAGTATAAAGAATGGTTTTATCTTAACCATTTAAAATATATTTCATATTCAAAAGTGATTTGTTTACAACATTTCAAAAATAGTACGAAAATATAAGCCCATAAAAGATTTCAAGTGGTCCCAAATATATCAGAGTCTTTTATGACCATGTCATGCCCTGCCGAAAGTCTTCAAATATCGCCTTAATCCTGAAAATACATGCTAAAGTGTCAACACGAGGTTGGTGAGTTCATAGGTTTTTGTATTTGTAAATGTGAAACATCAGTTTATGTTGTTCGGTTAAGCGGTACACTCGTAATGACCAATACACTTGGTAGTATGTCCGTTACACTCGGTAAGGTGACCGTTACACCCGGTCATGTGACCGTTGCATCCGGTCTTGTTACACGTGTTCGTCCAGTACCCCTGGTCGATGTGTGTCATGTATACATGTGATGAACTCAAATAAGTATATTTTATTACCATCATTTATCCTATTAATTTGACTTGTTTTACTATATTATGTATGAGGATTGATACTTAATCGTTTACTTTTGTAATTCTCAGTTGAAAACAAGCATTTGGTGAAACTTGGCGATTATGGACTAAAAACGGAGTAAAATGATCAAGATTGGAATTGGTTGTTGGAATGAAGAGAATGAAGACCACTGCCTGACTTTGAAGAATGCGCCGCATGGATTTATCCCATGCGCCGCATATGAAACTTTGGTCAACGAAGAATAACCAATTTGTTCTACTCCAGATGCGCCGCATCTCACCTATTACATGCGCCGCATCACTATCAATATTTCACCAGATACGATCCAAGATACAAGAGGACATGCGCCGCATCCAAAGATGAAGATACGCCGCATCTCATGGCGGTGTACGAATATTCCTGAATATTATAATCTTGGACCCCACGCGAAGTTAAGTACATGCGCCGCATCTACTTACTAGATGCGCCGCATCTTACCCTCAGACAGAAACTATAAATACCCCAAAGACCAGACGAATTAAGAGTTCTGAAGTTTTAACCGAAGACCGAAGACCAGAAACCAAGGACGAATTCAGTCAAGGCAGCAGCACAAGACACACCCAAATCAAAGATACAAGAGCTGTAAGAAGGTGTTGCATGTGTTTAATTCATTAAGTAGTTTTGTTTTATTGTGTTAGTAAACTTTAATTCATCAAGATTGGTGGCTTGTGTAATGTGACAACGGAAAGGTTGCACTCCCTTAAAACTGCTTTCTCATTAATTAAAGTTTATATGTTGATGTCATTGGTGACTTTTATTAGTGCATTGATAACCTCTGTGGCTAGCTGAGCGTTGATCGGGTCGCCATGCCTCTGCCCTCGCCTGTTTATTAGATGCCTATGTATTCTATGGTCTGTAGAAAAGTAGGAGAAAGATAAACGGGATAGTCATAAGTAATCATTAAGGGTTTACTCGCCGATAAGATTAGAACCAACGAGAAAGGACTTAATCTTGGTGCGTTGCATCGAACTATACACTTCATATAACACTAGCAATAAAACAAGTGACAAGCTACTTATCATAAGGACAGCCCTCTTATTGTCTCAAGTATTTATCTGTGTACGTGTGTGCTACTTGCTGATTCGTGCCTATTGGTTTTGTTGATTATTTAATTGCAAACAAATCGTGCCAGTCTCTCAGGCTGAACCCCCTTGCGTTAGATTAGGTTGTAAAGCTAACTTAATATATTAAAATACTAATTAGAATAACTAGATAATACGTTCCACTCTTAGTGATCGACACTCTACTTACCATTATATTCATACTGACCGGGTACACTGCTCGTTAAGTGTGTGTGTTATTGATAAGTCGGCTAAATATAAATTTAAAACTTGATTAGGCATTAAAACTGCTAAACCGCAACGACACATCGCACGCATCAACATGTAATGCATTCGAGTAAACATTCTAGTATTTCAACCAAACAGTCAAATATTGAGTAAACAGTTCAGTACACCTGGTCAATGTGTGTGTCGTGTAATGCATATAACGCATGCGAGTGAACAATCTAGTATTTCAGCAAAACAGTCAAATATTGAGTAAATAGTTCGCAGATTTCAAATAATCAGTCATTGAGTTTAGTAAAAAAAAACGAGCATGTATTCTCCCCCAAAACAGTTGTAAAACAAGTAAAAGTATGGGGCCATGAACTCACCTTGACAAGTAGTAGCGTAATCACAAGTATTTCAAATAGAGTGTAGCACCGACACGCGACCTAGATTAGTGAAGTACGTTTTAGTAAATAATTCAAGTTCAAGGATTTCAGTTATTTCAAAAGTTTATGTTGGTGTTACTGGTGTGGCAACATTTAAGTTTAAAAACCACGTTTTTAATATTTTCAGATGTTGGCTCAACGGAGTGCACGGATGTTCAAAAGGATAGGAATGATGACTCTAGATTTAAAATAATCGGAGGAATACGCACGAAGGCTAACCGTTCAAGAAGTGTCGATGTGAATGATTTATAGGACGGTTGGTATTTTAAATAATTGTACGTGTGTATATATTTATATTTTCTTACATATATACATGTGGGAAAATAAATGGGGTTGAAAAAGGTTTCACTAATATATAAAGTGCTATAATTTGTGTTTGTGAGAAAATGACGTTTTAGAAATTTTGAAGTTTAAGAGATAAATAATAGTTCTCGTTTGCTTGACTCAATTAAGTCTTGACATAACCATTTTAATTAGTAAGTTATGAAAAAAATACTTAACTAGTATATGGATTTTTAGTTTCTAAATATTTACTTGTAAAAATTTAAGTTGTTTCTAGTAAGATTTCATGTTTTCACTTGTTAGACGTTCTCACGTTGCATATATACGTATTGTTTAAAAATCGAATGTTTGAAATAAAGTGTCTCGCAATGTTCTCAAAAAAAATGTATGTCGTGTTCATATACTTATCCGCAAAAAGCAATGACAATAAAATTTCATGTTGAAATATTTATTTATCGCCAAGTTCTATAATATGCCGTTATGTATATTTAGTTGTTTATTAGTTTAATAAAAATGTGTCGAGTCTATTTTTATTTGTAGTCGTTACATATATATTTAAGTGACCGCGAATTATTGACGGGTTATATTAAATAAACGTGTGTCGAGATCGAGCAAATGAAATGGGTTGGGGACGAGTCGTTAGATAAGCCGTAGTGAACACACAACTCGGTTCGACACCGAAAGGACTAGAACTCAACACATATTTTATTTCTATTCTTCAATTACGAAAGAAGGGTTATAGTCCGCTCGTTTAGCAGTTCGAACGCACCCTTTAGTTAAGGTGAAGTGGGCTTTGGCCCAGTACGGAACAACTAGACACCCCCAACTTGGATGGGCTTCGGCCCATGGAGTAGTAGTAACAAAAGAAAACAATCTAGTGCATATGTGAAACCAAATATAGTAATACAAAGAAATTTTCCCAGTGTACTATACAAAAGAAACTTCCCAGTATACCATTTGCAGTAAACTGAACGCATGGTTTTGGTTCGAATGTGACAGTAGTTATGGGACTCGATTTCTTGTTCTTGACTTAGTGCATAGTCACACCCAAAACACATCCTTTGTGTATTGTAACCGAATGGAACAAGCACCCGTTTGCGGGTGTTATTTACGCGAGCTGACAAGCACAACACGCCCCGGTTCACCGAACCGTAAGCACCCAATTCTTGAGTTTTAATAAGGGTTCGAGTAGACTTATGACTAAAACCCACGACGTTCGAGTACAACTCAAACACAAGTACAACTTCAACCACGAGTCTAAGTTAGCACAAAACAGTCTAACACGGCAAGTAACATGAACACCCTTTCGGGGTGATTTTCACAGTAACAAAAATAAGAGGGAAGGGCTGTTGGGATTGAAGCCACAACACCCATTCGGGTGATGGTTGAACCAAGTACATGGGTAACAAAAAAACATACTCAAGGTTCAAATGGGTTTGCTACTCAACGAATTGAGTACCACTCAATTCGTTTACAACACCATTACAATCACAACTCACATGAATTCTTCGGAAATTAACCAAAAATGACACGACTAGGGACTATGAATACTTGCTAACCGTTTTAAAAATTAGACTTTCTTTGTGGACATAAACACAAGCATCTTGTGAGCACAATTTATAACCAAAACTCTTGACTAGTAAGGCTTTTAAACCGAATTTTTCCACACTCGAACAAGACCAAGCAGTAACGTTTTTAAAGAAAAGAGAGAAACGAACTCACTTTGGCTACACTAATTCGACCACAACGACAACAACAACCGAATACACTTCCAGTTTCGAGCCATTTTAATTCTGTTTTCAGGTTTAACTTTACCACACCATAAGATTAACACAACCACAGATTTGAATGATACTCAAGAAGATTAAATACCAACGACAACAAAAGAGAGCAAGTCATATATTTAACAATCCATTAACAAATGAAAGTTTAAAAATCACATAAGAACATACTCATTCGAATGAAAGAATTAAAATGAAAACTTAGAAATCTTACAACAAGAAGGTCGATTAACAAGAGGTTAGAAGAAACTCGAAGGAACCCAAATCCGATCCAAGCAAACCACACTCCTCTTTGTTTCTGAATATGCACCCTCCTAGAATTGATTACCACTTTATTATTTTGATTTGATAATTAGCTTTGAGTGTATGTGAACTTGCTGTGGATCGGTTTGAATATAACAAGGCAAACAAGGAAGGTTTGATTCCTTCTCTCCTCGCCTACAGACGCTCCATGGCTTAAAAGAGAAACCCTAGTCCTTGCTTTTGTACTCTCTTGGCTCCAAGCGCGGACTATGGCACTTGAAGATCGGAGTGGTAGTTGTCCTCCTTTTGGACACAAGGAAGATGGTAAAAGATTCATGGCCACCATCTTTTGTTGTTTTTGATCTAGGGGATGAGACAAATGGAGGTGGCGGTTTTATTGCTATGGTGGAAGCAGAGATTCAGAAAGTAGTAGTGGAGAAGATAGAGAGAGAGAGAAGTGGGTAAGATGGGGATAAGAGGGAAGTGATTAGGTTTTGTTTTATTAACATACGTTTCGTAAATGCGATAAGTGAAAAGGTAATATATTTTTTTTTGTTAAAGGATAGAATTTATTTGTGTTGTATTAATTTTGTGGGTGTTAAGTGTACCCCGTGTCCTGTTGAGCTCCGGTACGAATTGAGTTTTCTAGCTTAGCGTGAGCACGAAAGATATAGTTCAGGTGTAGTTTTTCATCAGACTGACATATGATAAAATCTATTGACTCCGGAATGAAATTATAGAATTTAATTGCTATTAATGTGTTGTCGGTACGCGTGCGGTGTCGTTTTTCAATAAAACGAGATAACCTCTCGTTTTTGCTATGTTGTTGTTTGTAAATGTCAGAAAGTGACAATTTCACCTTTTCTGCTAAAATTAATTTGTTTTGGTGAGTTACTGTACGCTACAGTGTGCGGGTTTGTTTCCCGTAATAAATATGTAAAAATATAATTGCTCAGTTTAACAGTTTGGTAATAATAAATAGATATTTATTATTAAAGTATCAAGTTGAAAATTACCGTTTGTCACATCCTTCCCGACTTAGTAGGAAAACCGTCCTCGGTTTTCACTTAGAGTTACCTGATGGAGTTGACAAAATTTGAGGTTATTTACGCTTGATTTTGTTTTCGCGTTCCTACATGTATTCAAGACCTTTTCGAGAGACTGTTGAACCTTGACAGTCGAGTTGTGAAGTGTCAGTTTTGAAGTACAAAATTCTCGAGGTGACTATTCCCATCATAGCATGATCTTTCCTGAATTAAACATAGGTGATCAGACTATGTTTAATTGGGGATTGATGATGCCAGGTTTGGTTTAGTCAAGGTAGTTCCGAGTTTGAAACAATATTGGCCATTATGTTAGCAATCAAAATAGTTTATAACGGAGCACGACCGTATATAAGATGATAGCATAATAGCTTGCAGGAAAATTCCAGATATGGTTTATATGACAGCGAGCGTAATGGAGAGGAGTCATCATAACACCTTGACGCAAAAGTTTGGGAATTCATTAGATGAAAATTCATACAATGCAATGAAAAGAAAAGGAAAAAAATCCTTATGAAGGTACAAATATTCGAGGAAAATACAATCCAAAAGGTCTAAACTTAGGTCTGATTATGCGAAGCAGGGAACTCTTTATCTTTAAGCATTGTTATCATCCGTGTCGTTGTTGAGGTCCTGGGGAGCTTCTCTCCCTTCTATCGCGTACACGTTCCCATGAGTTCCTCCTCCATTCTGATTCCTCAGCTCTGGGCATTCACTCCTGAAGTGCCCTATCACTCCACACTCATAGCAGGTTACTGTAACGTTCAGGTCCATCACGAGGGTATGAGCCTTGCAATCTTTGGCTTTGTGTCCGATCTTTTGGCAGTTCCCACACTGAGTGGGGCAAGGTCCGTTGTGGTGAAATCGACACTTGTTGTATTTGGGTAAAGTTCCAGCATATCCTTTCTTCTCTCCTAACCCAGCAGCATAGACCTTGGCGGTCTCTTGTCGCTTTTTCTGGTTGTTGTTGTTGTTTGTTGTCTCTGGGGTTATCATCCCATTTCCTTTTGTTATCCACCATCCTCTCGGCGGTGTCCTCGATTACTTGGTCCATTAGCTTGTTGGCCACCTCCATAGTCTCATGGAGATCAGTAGCCTTGAAGGTGGTGACGTTACCCTTGATGGATGGGGGTAATCCTCCAATGTATCTCTCTAGTAGGCGGGTCTCAGTTTGGACCATGTCGGGACAGAGTAAGGCAAGCTCCTAAAAACGTTGATTATATACAGCCATATTAGTAACTTGTACCTTGAGATTCCAGAATTCAACCTCCAACTTCTTCACCTTATTGCGAGGGCAATATTTCTTAAGAACCATCTGCTTGAAGCTTTCCCACGGCATTGCATATGCAGTGTCGTAACCAGCTGACTTCGAGTAATTGTTCCACCAGGTTAAAGTTGCATCTTGAAAAGTAAACGATGCATACTTAACCTTGTCCTCTTCCGAACAACCACTAATTCGGAATACTGTTTCCAATTTTTCAATCCATCGAACCAGAACAACTGCTCCTTCAGTACCACCAAACCTCTAGTCATTATCTTCCGGAAGTCTTGATATGTACAGCCTCGAGCGTTGTTGTTTGTAGGTCTAGAATTCCCACCATCAGTTGTCGAGTTGTTTGCATTTGCTGCAGCCAATGCTGCTGCCACACGATCATTAACCAACTGATCCAGCATGGCTTGATTCACAATAAGTGGGTTTTCCTCATCCCCAGTTGGAAGTGTGGTAGCAGCGGGTCGACCACGTGTAGTCTTGGTTGTCTTTCTTGTAGGAGCCATTTTTCTTCATCATAAAAGATAACGGGGAATAAGATTTCAAATAAAAGGACGATATCGCACGAGGGTATAATCGTCACAGGTAGAATAAGCAAAATCGAGAACAAACACAATTGAATAGATAATCATAGTCGTCATACATTAATAGTCGTCACGTGGCTGCGAAGGCTAGGTCTTGCTTTCTAATCGACATACCCTTTCTGAATGATGAAGGAAGAGTGGGACCTAATAGTGATGCGTCCTACGATTAGATGTTTCGAGGAAACATGTTTTAAGATGATAGGTTGAGGTCGTGGCCAACTTGATTGGTGGATTTCTAGATGACAGTAAATTTGGTGTTTCAAAATAATTGTGCGAGCGTTCAAACTCGGAGTCGGGTAGTGGAATTGTGTCGGGGAAGGTAAGTTGTGACAAGCGCGGTATGTACATATAAGTATGTATAAAATACTTTTGGTATATAATGTAAGTCATGCATCAAACGGTAAAGCATAGCATATAGTTGTGTCAAGTAAAACAGTAATTAAGGCAATCGACTTGGCAGGGAGGCATGTGACGGTCATAGGGTTTTGTTTTTGTAAAAGTGGTTATAGTCTAGGTTTGAAAAATACCCAGTTCTCTATAACCTGGCTCTGATACCAATCTGTAACACCCCCAAAATCTGGTTTAGCGGAAGCATACAGGTTTGGGTGCTACTAAATTGGTATCACAACACAAAGTATAAAGAATGGTTTTATCTTAACCATTTAAAATAGATTTCATATTCAAAAGTGATTTGTTTACAATATTTCAAAAATAGTGCGAAAATATAAGCCCATAAAAGATTTCAAGTGGTCCCAAATATATCAGAGTCTTTTATGACCATGTCATGCCCTGCCGAAAGTCTTCAAATATCGCCTTAATCCTGAAAATACATGCTAAAGTGTCAACACGAGGTTGGTGAGTTCATAGGTTTTTGTATTTGTAAATGTGAAACATCAGTTTATGTTGTTCGGTTAAGCGGTACACTCGTAATGACCAATACACTTGGTAGTATGTCCGTTACACTCGGTAAGGTGACCGTTACACCCGGTCATGTGACCGTTGCATCCGGTCTTGTTACACGTGTTCGTCCAGTACCCCTGGTCGATGTGTGTCATGTATACATGTGATGAACTCAAATAAGTATATTTTATTACCATCATTTATCATATTAATTTGACTTGTTTTACTATATTATGTATGAGGATTGATACTTAATCGTTTACTTTTGTAATTCTCAGTTGAAAACAAGCATTTGGTGAAACTTGGCGATTATGGACTAAAAACGGAGTAAAATGATCAAGATTGGAATTGGTTGTTGGAATGAAGAGAATGAAGACCACTGCCTGACTTTGAAGAATGCGCCGCATGGATTTATCCCATGCGCCGCATATGAAACTTTGGTCAACGAAGAATAACCAATTTGTTCTACTCCAGATGCGCCGCATCTCACCTATTACATGCGCCACATCACTATCAATATTTCACCAGATACGATCCAAGATACAAGAGGACATGCGCCGCATCCAAAGATGAAGATACGCCGCATCTCATGGCGGTGTACGAATATTCCTGAATATTATAATCTTGGACCCCACGCGAAGTTAAGTACATGCGCCGCATCTACTTACTAGATGCGCCGCATCTTACCCTCAGACAGAAACTATAAATACCCCAAAGACCAGACGAATTAAGAGTTCTGAAGTTTTAACCGAAGACCGAAGACCAGAAACCAAGGACGAATTCAGTCAAGGCAGCAGCACAAGACACACCCAAATCAAAGATACAAGAGCTGTAAGAAGGTGTTGCATGTGTTTAATTCATTAAGTAGTTTTGTTTTATTGTGTTAGTAAACTTTAATTCATCAAGATTGGTGGCTTGTGTAATGTGACAACGGAAAGGTTGCACTCCCTTAAAACTGCTTTCTCATTAATTAAAGTTTATATGTTGATGTCATTGGTGACTTTTATTAGTGCATTGATAACCTCTGTGGCTAGCTGAGCGTTGATCGGGTCGCCATGCCTCTGCCCTCGCCTGTTTATTAGATGCCTATGTATTCTATGGTCTGTAGAAAAGTAGGAGAAAGATAAACGGGATAGTCATAAGTAATCATTAAGGGTTTACTCGCCGATAAGATTAGAACCAACGAGAAAGGACTTAATCTCGGTGCGTTGCATCGAAAAATACACTTCATATAACACTAGCAATAAAACAAGTGACAAGCTACTTATCATAAGGACAACCCTCTTATTGTCTCAAGTATTTATCTGTGTACGTGTGTGCTACTTGCTGATTCGTGCCTATTGGTTTTGTTGATTATTTAATTGTAAACAAATCGTGCCAGTCTCTCAGGATGAACCCCCTTGCGTTAGATTAGGTTGTAAAGCTAACTTAATATATTAAAATACTGATTAGAATAACTAGATAATACGTTCCACTCTTAGTGATCGACACTCTACTTACCATTATATTCATATTGACCGGGTACACTGCTCGTTAAGTGTGTGTGTTATTGATAAGTCGGCTAAATATAAATTTAAAACTTGATTAGGCATTAAAACTGCTAAACCGCAACGACACATCGCACGCATCAAGTTTTTGGCGCCGCTGCCGGGGAGTGAATTGTTATTATCTGTTAATTTGATTAGTATTTTAATTAGGTTTTAATTATTTTTATCTAACCGCTAATTTTGTTGTGTATTAGTTTAATTTGCATTCATTGTACTATTTTGCATATTTTCTGTTTTTGTGTGTTATTTGTTTGCTTTTATTTGTGTTTATTTTCGTGTGTTTTTATTTGTTTTAATTTTTCGTATTTTTTGTTTTCTGCTATCGTTGTACTGAGCTAAATCGAACGATACGGCGCATCTGATTTATTAGATACGGCGTATTGCGTTCAATTTTTATAAAATACAACGCGTTTAAA
Source organism: Artemisia tridentata subsp. tridentata (assembly GCA_021014915.2). Lineage (NCBI taxonomy): Eukaryota > Viridiplantae > Streptophyta > Magnoliopsida > Asterales > Asteraceae > Artemisia > Artemisia tridentata. Next base: position 359,174,618 of record CP139508.1, on the reverse strand, counting down.
TAATTCGATACGACGCATCTTTTCCCCAAGATACGGCGTATCTGTTTTTGATAAAATTTTTTCTAAACGTTAACGCCATACGACGCATCTGCTTCAGCAGATACGGCGTATCTATTATTTTAATTAAAAACAGTTTTCGAATTATTAAACAGATACGGCGTATCGATTTTTATCGATACGGCGCATCTTCTGAATCAAAAATCTTATATTTTGAAACGTAACGAAAATTCGGCGCATTAACTTTTGTTAATACGACGAATATAATTTGATAAATATTTTTGATTTTTTGATATTTACTTTGATCGGTCCGCTATTCTCGTGTGCAAGTTGTTTATTTTCAGGATAAATGATGACTCCAGCATCACCAAGAAATATTACATTCTGAACAAAACTAAGAGACGCTAGCTGGAGTGGCCGAACGGAAGAAAACGTCGCAGAGCTATACGGGAACATCTTTCGGATGAAGGAAGAAGGATGGACCGTGACAAGGACTAAATAAAGAGCTGAACGTGAGTCTAACTTGAAGACTCTGGAATAAAGACAAGTGCTTACCGGGAGACAACCCGGATTTATCTTTTAATTTTCTGTTTGTGTCGAGTCAGTCAGGCCGCAGAGGATACGGCGCATCTCAATCCTGTGACGAGTTTAAAACTTTTTATCAGTTTATTTTAAATGCGGTGCATCCCTGGTTAAGGATGCGGCGCATCTTTTATTCTGATCCGTATTTATTCCAGGCTCGATACGGCGTATCTTCTTCCATAAGATACGGCGCATCGACTGACCTGATGATTTTCATTTTAATTTTTATGTTTTATTTTTACCTAACTACTAATGTATTATGCAAGTTGAACCTTTCTTACCTTAGGTGTGTTTTGAAGCCTTGGTGGTATTATAGATTCCTGCATTTCCTGTGGATACATCGAATATGAAGCTTAAACGTTCTAATCCACAAGAAAGATGATTTTTGCTCTAATACTAATGGAGGATCATACCGAGCAAATCTCAGGGGAGTTTTTCTGTTCTAATTCTTTTATTTTCCAGTTTTTAACCTTTTATACAAACAACGAGGACGTTGTTTAACTTAAGTGGGGGGATTGGAGAATTAGAACACTTAACATTTACTTGTCCTAAACTTTTCATTAATATGCTTAAAATGTGCTTAATATATCAAAATTTAAAATTTTTAGCATGTTTTTGTTAAAGTCTAAGTTGCATAGCTGCACACATGACGTTATTTTCAAAAATTGTGATTTTTCAAAATTCACAAATCTATGAGTGTGCCGGTGACTTGTAAACTTTAGAACTTGGCTTGTATATTATTCGAGACCACCATAATAAGTATTATTTTTATAATTGGAATGACTTGTCTAAATTGGTAAATTTCTAGGATTACACCCAAATAGCCTATATATGTTATGTGTTATTAGCTAACTACACTGGTTAGTTAACCCCCGTATAAACCCTTTTGTTACTCACATTTTTAGAGTAAGATACCCCTAGAAAAACACTCAGAGCCATTCCTTTCGTTTCTTACACCTATGTTTAAAATGTTTCGTTACACCCTTACACCTTAGCCTACCCTGTAGATTAAAATCCGTGGTTGGTTAATTGCTATAGGCAAAGTGTGTTTCCTTACATTACCTGTGTTCGCGTGCGTAATTCATTATCTATGGTTAGGTCGGGAAATTGCACAATGCAATTGGAGTGAAAGTAAATATTGTATATTTTTGAGTTTATTTTTCGTGTGTTTACTACTTTCACTATTACCATTATTTCTGAAGTTATGAAAAGTATGGAAAAATTATCCAGAATTATCATTATAGTGATGGTGTGAAATTTTACACATCTATGTTTATGTTTATGTTATCAAAAAAAAAAAAAAAAAAAAAAAAAAAAAAAAAAAAAAAAAAAAAAAAAAAAACGAAAAAATAGAAAAGAAAAAGAAAAAAAGAAGAGTTGGATGTTTGATTAAACCAATGATGTAAAGTTATGTAAGTGGTCGATATCACCACTAATTGTTGTACTATATATTTATGGATTGAATGGGAGTTGGCAGTTATGGGAACGTCAACTAAGGTTTATTCTTTGATTAAGATCTTGTTGAGTATAATTCGTGTCTACCTAAAGTGTATGTTTCAAGTGTTAAAGCGTGAGTTATTCAATGATATGAGTCTTATTCATGGGATGGTTGGGATAGTGATTAACCACACTTAGGATTTTAATTTATTTGTTTTGTTTATTTTTTATTTTTACACCAATTTATATCCCAAATATTATCCATACCCTGTATTATTCTTTATCCAACCAAACCTTTGATTTATTGAGATTAGGGATTTGAGCAATCTTAAGTATCGTAGTCGTGGATTCGGCTATGTATTTATGATTTTGTCGCCCTTTTTGATATACTATTATTGGTGAAGTTTGGACCTATCTTTAGCCTATTCGAGTTAAGGATTTGAGCAATTGCAAGTATCGTGTTCGTGGATTCGATCATGTATTTGTGATTTTGTCGCCTTTTCTGGAATTTGAGATCGATAGTGATTAAGAATAATTAACCCTTAAGCCTAAAAACCCTTTTTACCGCTTTAGACTTGTTATTCCTTAGCTTTAGTGGTGGAGATGTGTATACTTGCCAAGCTTATGATAGAATATTCGTCGCGACTGGACAGTTAAACGATTAGATTTGCTTTTATCAAATTATTTTATTTTACTTCTAATTCGTTAAGTGTTTAGTTGTGTGATTATGACAAAAACGAATACATGCTTAAATATAAAAATAAATCCTAATATCTTTTAGGATACATTTTCATAAGATTAATTCTAAGGTTTACTTGGGGACAAGTAAAGTTCAAGTGGGGGGATATTTGATGAACTCAAATAAGTACATTTTATTACTATCATTTATCCTATTAATTTGACTTGTTTTACTATATTATGTATGAGGATTGATACTTAATCGTTTACTTTTGTAATTCTCAGGTAAAAACAAGCATTTGGTGAAACTTAGCGATTATGGACTAAAAACGGAGTAAAATGATCAAGATTGGAATTGGTTGTTGGAATGAAGAGAATGAAGACCACTGCCTGACTTTGAAGAATGCGCCGCATGGATTTATCCCATGCGCCGCATATGAAACTTTGGTCAACGAAGAATAACCAATTTGTTCTACTCCAGATGCGCCGCATCTCACCTATTACATGCGCCGCATCACTATCAATATTTCACCAGATACGATCCAAGATACAAGAGGACATGCGCCGCATCCAAAGATGAAGATACGCCGCATCTCCTGGCAGTGTACGAATATTCCTGAATATTATAATCTTGGACCCCACGCGAAGTTAAGTACATGCGCCGCATCTACTTACTAGATGCGCCGCATCTTACCCTCAGACAGAAACTATAAATACCCCAAAGACCAGACGAATTAAGAGTTCCGAAGTTTTAACCGAAGACCGAAGACCAGAAACCAAGGACGAATTCAGTCAAGGCAGCAGCACAAGACACACCCAAATCAAAGATACAAGAGCTGTAAGAAGGTGCTGCATGTGTTTAATTCAGTAAGTAGTTTTGTTTTATTGTGTTAGTAAACTTTAATTCATCAAGATTGGTGGCTTGTGTAATGTGACAACGGAAAGGTTGCACTCCCTTAAAACTGCTTTCTCATTAATTAAAGTTTATATGTTGATGTCATTGGTGACTTTTATTAGTGTATTGATAACCTCTGTGGCTAGCTGAGCGTTGATCGGGTCGCCATGCCTCTGCCCTCGCCTGTTTATTAGATGCCTATGTATTCTATGGTCTGTAGAAAAGTAGGAGAAAGATAAACGGGATAGTCATAAGTAATCATTAAGGGTTTACTCGCCGATAAGATTAGAACCAACGAGAAAGGACTTAATCTTGGTGCGTTGCATCGAACTATACACTTCATATAACACTAGCAATAAAACAAGTGACAAGCTACTTATCATAAGGACAGCCCTCTTATTGTCTCAAGTATTTATCTGTGTACGTGTGTGCTACTTGCTGATTCATGCCTATTGGTTTTGTTGATTATTTAATTGCAAACAAATCGTGCCAGTCTCTCAGGCTGAACCCCCTTGCGTTAGATTAGGTTGTAAAGCTAACTTAATATATTAAAATACTGATTAGAATAACTAGATAATACGTTCCACTCTTAGTGATCGACACTCTACTTACCATTATATTCATACTGACCGGGTACACTGCTCGTTAAGTGTGTGTGTTATTGATAAGTCGGCTAAATATAAATTTAAAACTTGATTAGGCATTAAAACTGCTAAACCGCAACGACACATCGCACGCATCAACATGTAATGCATTCGAGTAAACATTCTAGTATTTCAACCAAACAGTCAAATATTGAGTAAACAGTTCAGTACACCTGGTCAATGTGTGTGTCGTGTAATGCATATAACGCATGCGAGTGAACAATCTAGTATTTCAGCAAAACAGTCAAATATTGAGTAAATAGTTCGCAGATTTCAAATAATCAGTCATTGAGTTTAGTAAAAAAAAACGAGCATGTATTCTCCCCCAAAACAGTTGTAAAACAAGTAAAAGTATGGGGCCATGAACTCACCTTGACAAGTAGTAGCGTAATCACAAGTATTTCAAATAGAGTGTAGCACCGACACGCGACCTAGATTAGTGAAGTACGTTTTAGTAAATAATTCAAGTTCAAGGATTTCAGTTATTTCAAAAGTTTATGTTGGTGTTACTGGTGTGGCAACATTTAAGTTTAAAAACCACGTTTTTAATATTTTCAGATGTTGGCTCAACGGAGTGCACGGATGTTCAAAAGGATAGGAATGATGACTCTAGATTTAAAATAATCGGAGGAATACGCACGAAGGCTAACCGTTCAAGAAGTGTCGATGTGAACGATTTATAGGACGGTTGGTATTTTAAATAATTGTACGTGTGTATATATTTATATTTTCTTACATATATACATGTGGGAAAATAAATGGGGTTGAAAAAGGTTTCACTAATATATAAAGTGCTATAATTTGTGTTTGTGAGAAAATGACGTTTTAGAAATTTTGAAGTTTAAGAGATAAATAATAGTTCTCGTTTGCTTGACTCAATTAAGTCTTGACATAACCATTTTAATTAGTAAGTTATGAAAAAAATACTTAACTAGTATATGGATTTTTAGTTTCTAAATATTTACTTGTAAAAATTTAAGTTGTTTCTAGTAAGATTTCATATTTTCACTTGTTAGACGTTCTCACGTTGCATATATACGTATTGTTTAAAAATCGAATGTTTGAAATAAAGTGTCTCGCAATGTTCTCAAAAAAAATGTATGTCGTGTTCATATACTTATCCGCAAAAAGCAATGACAATAAAATTTCATGTTGAAATATTTATTTATCGCCAATTTCTATAATATGCCGTTATGTATATTTAGTTGTTTATTAGTTTAATAAAAATGTGTCGAGTCTCTTTTTATTTGTAGTCGTTACATATATATTTAAGTGACCGCGAATTATTGACGGGTTATATTAAATAAACGTGTGTCGAGATCGAGCAAATGAAATGGGTTGGGGACGGGTCGTTAGATAAGCCGTAGTGAACACACAACTCGGTTCGACACCGAAAGGACTAGAACTCAACACATATTTTATTTCTATTCTTCAATTGCGAAAGAAGGGTTATAGTCTGCTCGTTTAGCAGTTCGAACGCACCCTTTAGTTAAAGTGAAGTGGGCTTTGGCCCAGTACGGAACAACTAGACACCCCCAACTTGGATGGGCTTCGGCCCATGGAGTAGTAGTAACAAAAGAAAACAATCTAGTGCATATTTGAAACCAAATATAGTACTACAAAGAAATTTTCCCAGTGTACTATACAAAAGAAACTTCCCAGTATACCATTTGCAGTAAACTGAACGCATGGTTTTGGTTCGAATGTGACAGTAGTTACGGGACTCGATTTCTTGTTCTTGACTTAGTGCATAGTCACACCCAAAACACATCCTTTGTGTATTGTAACCGAATGGAACAAGCACCCGTTTGGGGGTGTTATTTACGCGAGCTGACAAGCACAACACGCCCCGGTTCACCGAACCGTAAGCACCCAATTCTTGAGTTTTAATAAGGGTTCGAGTAGACTTATGACTAAAACCCACGACGTTCGAGTACAACTCAAACACAAGTACAACTTCAACCACGAGTCTAAGTTAGCACAAAACAGTCTAACACGGCAAGTAACATGAACACCCTTTCGGGGTGATTTTCACAGTAACAAAAATAAGAGGGAAGGGCTGTTGGGATTGAAGCCACAACACCCATTCGGGTGATGGTTGAACCAAGTACATGGGTAACAAAAAAAACATACTCAAGGTTCAAATGGGTTTGCTACTCAACGAATTGAGTACCACTCAATTCGTTTACAACACCATTACAATCACAACTCACATGAATTCTTCGGAAATTAACCAAAAATGACACGACTAGGGACTATGAATACTTGCTAACCGTTTTAAAAATTAGACTTTCTTTGTGGACATAAACACAAGCATCTTGTGAGCACAATTTATAACCAAAACTCTTGACTAGTAAGGCTTTTAAACCGAATTTTTCCACACTCGAACAAGACCAAGCAGTAACGTTTTTAAAGAAAAGAGAGAAACGAACTCACTTTGGCTACACTAATTCGACCACAACGACAACAACAACCGAATACACTTCCAGTTTCGAGCCATTTTAATTCTGTTTTCAGGTTTAACTTTACCACACCATAAGATTAACCCAACCACAGATTTGAATGATACTCAAGAAGATTAAATACCAACGACAACAAAAGAGAGCAAGTCATATATTTAACAATCCATTAACAAATGAAAGTTTAAAAATCACATAAGAACATACTCATTCGAATGAAAGAATTAAAATGAAAACTTAGAAATCTTACAACAAGAAGGTCGATTAACAAGAGGTTAGAAGAAACTCGAAGGAACCCAAATCCGATCCAAGCAAACCACACTCCTCTTTGTTTCTGAATATGCACCCTCCTAGAATTGATTACCACTTTATTATTTTGATTTGATAATTAGCTTTGAGTGTATGTGAACTTGCTGTGGATCGGTTTGAATATAACAAGGCAAACAAGGAAGGTTTGATTCCTTCTCTCCTCGCCTACAGACGCTCCATGGCTTAAAAGAGAAACCCTAGTCCTTGCTTTTGTACTCTCTTGGCTCCAAGCGCGGACTATGGCACTTGAAGATCGGAGTGGTAGTTGTCCTCCTTTTGGACACAAGGAAGATGGTAAAAGATTCATGGCCACCATCTTTTGTTGTTTTTGATCTAGGGGATGAGACAAATGGAGGTGGCGGTTTTATTGCTATGGCGGAAGCAGAGATTCAGAAAGTAGCAGTGGAGAAGATAGAGAGAGAGAGAGAGAAGTGGGTAAGGTGGGGATAAAAGGGAAGTGATTAGGTTTTGTTTTATTAACATTTTTTTTTTACATACGTTTCGTAAATGTGATAAGTGAAAAGGTAATATACTTTTTTTTTGTTAAAGGATAGAATTTATTTGTGTTGTATTAATTTTGTGGGTGTTAAGTGTACCCCATGTCCTATTGAGCTCCGGTATGAATTGAGTTTTCTAGCTTAGCGTGAGCACGGAAGATATAGTTCAGGTGTAGTTTTTCATCAGACTGACATATGATAAAATCTATTGACTCCGGAATGAAATTATAGAATTTAATTGCTATTAATGTGTTGTCGGTACGCGTGCGGTGTCGTTTTTCTAGAAAACGAGATAACCTCTCGTTTTTGCTATGTTGTTGTTTGTAAATGTCAGAAAGTGACAATTTCACCTTTTCTGCTAAAATTAATTTGTTTTGGTGAGTTACTGTACGCTACAGTGTGCGGGTTTGTTTCCCGTAATAAATATGTAAACATATAATTGCTCAGTTTAACAGTTTGGTAATAATAAATAGACATTTATTATTAAAATATTAAGGTGAAAATTACCGTTTGTCACAATATCCCATCTTCTAATTGTTTTATTTGGAGACCTAAGAAAAAGCTTAGTTCCCCCCATCATACTCATTTCAAACTTATCATGCATGATTTTTGAGAAATCGTCGCATAACTCTTGACAAGTTGAGCCGAATATAATGTCATCCACATGTATCTGGACGATGATAATATGTGATCCCTTTTTCTTGGTGAAGAGAGTATTGTCTACTAGGCCCATGGTATACTTATGGTCAACTAGGAAGGTCTTAAGTCGATCATACCAAGCTTTTGGTGCTTGCTTAAGTCCGTATAAAGATTTCTTAAGTTTGTAAACATGATTTGGTTTTTCAAAATCGGCAAAGCCGGGTGGTTGTGCGACATAAACTTCTTCATTTATAAATCCGTTTAAAAATGCACTTTTGACATCCATTTGAAATAATTTAAAATCATGTGCACATGCATATGCAAGTAGTATCCTAATAAACTCAAGTCTAGCTACGGGTGCAAATATTTCATCGTAATCTATACCTTCTTGTTGATTGTAGCCTTGTGCTACTAGCCTAGCTTTGTTTCTAGATACTATGCCATTTTCATCCATTTTATTTCTAAACACCCATTTTGTACCGATTTTGGTTTGATTTTTAGGTTGTGGGACTAGTGTCCAAACGTCATTTCTAACAAATTGATTTAATTCCTCTTGCATAGCAATAACCCATGATTCATCTTTTATAGCCTCATTTATATTTTTAGGCTCAATTGTTGAAACAAAACAAAAGAAATTACTTTCATTTTGAGCTTTAGATCTTAATGTTCTTTCATTAAGTTTTCCTATGACGTTTTCTAATGGATGACTTTTTGTTTCTTTGATGTTAACTAACTCACTTTTTACTGGTTCATCTTCTTTATCATTTTCAACATTTTTTATATTTTCAACCATTTGACTTTCAACTAAGTCATCATCTACCAAAGGTGATGTCTTAGAGGGAGGTGAACTTTCGTCGAATGTTACGTTCAACGATTCCTCGACTCTTGAGGTTTCTTTGTTCAAAACTATATATGCTTTACTAGTTTGTGAGTATCCTAGAAATACACCTTCATACGACTTTGGGTCGAACTTGGTGAGATAATCCTTTGTGTTTAAAATGAAGCACTTGCTTCCAAACACTCTAAAATATCCTAAGGTAGGCTTTTTGCCTCTGTATAACTCATATGGAGTCTTTGTCAAGAATGGTCTAATTAGAACTCGATTTAGAATATATGTAGATGTATCTACAGCGTGACACAAAAACTTTTGAGGTATGATTTGTTCATTTAACATGGTTCTACTCATTTCTTGAATTGTCCTATTTTTACGTTCTACCACACCGTTAGATTGAGGGGTTCGAGGAGCTGAGAAATTATGAGTTATGCCATTGGCATCACAAAAAGCTCCGAATTGGATTTCGTTGTCGAATTCACGACCATGGTCAGTTCTAATTGATACTATGTTACTTCCTATTTGATTTTGAATTTTCTTACTTAAGATGTAAAACCCAAAAATTTAACATAATATGAAATGACAGAAATGCCCTCGAATTAAAATTTTGAGAACTTATGAAGTAACATTAGTAACATTATATGTATCTTAACCAAAGTTTATATATGATATAAAACCTTACATTATAAGCTCAATGTACAAAATAAATAAGGTCCTAATCCTAACTAAGCTAGACGATCCATTTGTGTGTTTTGTTCTCATATTTTCGGCCCAAGATCATCAACTAGAGGAGATAAGAACCCAATCAAATTAGAAGCCCACTAATTAAGCTCTTTCCTTATTTGATCCAATCACTAAACACAGTTTGTTGCTATTCACCATAATACCGAAAATTTTATTCCCATTCTTATTATACGGTTCGCAAGAAGACAACCAAAACCCTAATTTCCCTTCCATTACAAAATTCGGCTGCTCCTTCCTCTTGCTGCTACTGCTGTCGATCTAAACACAACCAAGAGAAGTCATTGATCTTGTTCTTGTTCTAAGGTAATCATGTATCACATCCTAATCTTGATCCATACGAAATTATGAATAAAAAAAACCTAACCGAAACATGCTATTTTCTTGTTTCTGCCGATCGACCAAAAAGAGAGAAGAAGGAAGATTTTGTGGTGATTTGATCTCGTGTTGTGTCTTGTTCTTCGTTTTGATCTTCAAGGGTATTGTATCCTCTTCTTTGTTTAGTTCTTGTTCGTGTTCTCTTGTTCTAGTCGAATAATGGTCGCATGAGATAATAAAAAAATTATTACATAAAATCATGATCTTGAAAACCCTAAAAATCTAATATGAACAAATCGACATGTGCATGTATAATGAATTTAAATTGTTTTGATTATGATAAGACCTGATATAATTTGACCTAAATATGTTATGGACTCACCTAAAATGGTCTTGTGTCAAGAATTAAGAATTAGAATGATAAAACCCTAAGTTATGCATGAATCAGTGAATACTGCTACTGATCCAGGAAAAGACCCAACTTAAATCGAATGTAACTAAATGATGTGAACGTGTTTTTGGGTGTTTTAAGAGTCTAAAACTAAGTTCAATGAAATAGCTACTTGGTAAAATTAATTTTGTAATTTTTGGAGGCCTGGAAGGTTACTTTTTGATTTTTGGAAAATTATGTGTCTGATCGGATTTGTATGTCTGGAAAATTAGTCCGGGTTTATGATTTTTAATTTTCAAACCGTGTCGAGTTAGAAGGTTCCCTTTGAACTGAGTTATATTAAATATGTCTAATAATAGCTGGAATTTTTATAGATTTTTGTGAATTTTTCTGAAGGGGTAAAAAGGTATAAACTTGTCGGGTGTTCCATCAGATACGATTTTGGAACATGTTGAGAAAATGGATTTTTAATACGTACTATACAACTTAATAAAATCTGGAAAAATTACATAAAAAACTTAAGACATTTTGGAACGTGTGTGAATTTTTGTAGATTTTATTTCGAAGTATTAACGTGATTCATAAATTATTGGAAACGTGTTTAATTCGTAAGTGTAAAGGGCTGTTAAGGTTTATAAGTTATTAAATGGTGTTATGTGTCATCTTCTAAAACTAAAGGGTTTAAATCGTCATTCTTTTAAAACTAAAGGACCTAACTTGTGAACACCTGTAACTTTATAGTAATTACATTTTACACCCTAAATTTATGAGAATTGCATATTAACCCCTAAACTTATGATAATTACCTAATAAACCCTAAATTATGGAAACTACTTTATGAACCCTAAAATTTTGTAAAAGATATTATGAACCTTAAACTATGAATATGATCATCTGTAATACTTCGAATTGGCATACGGGAATGTTATAACTTAAAGTTACTAAATAAGGAAAGTTGCTATTTCTGGAAAGTTACCTAAAAAGGAAAAGTTGCTAAAAATGGAAAGCCGACTAAAATAAGTAATCTGAAATTAAATAAGCTTTTAATAAGTTAGTCATGAATTCGTGTAGATTCGCTGAAGATGGAGTTCGCTTCCGGTCCTTATTATTCTGTTGTGTGTTTTCGCTTGCGGTATAAGGTACAGATATTCTGAACCTTCTCACAGGTTTCTCATGATCTCTTTCATTTTTCTGAGCTGTCAGTTCCTGTATTAATGCCATTGCTATGATCCCCTTTACTTGAACCTTTCATATGATTCCCTTGTTTATAAATCCCTGATTAGAACCTTGTTATAAGAATTTGATTATGAACCTTTCTGATATGGTATCTGATTCTGAGTTCCCTTGATAAACTGAATCCTGTTTTATTCCTTTGATACTTGACATGATTCGTTCTTCACCTTGTGACCTGAATATGCAAACCTCTGAAATACCCTGGAGATTCATTTTGACATTATAACTGAAATTGGAAGCTTTCCTTGACGAAATGAAAATGTTTTTGAGAAAAGCTTTTGAATACGATGTTATACCAAAATTTTGAATTGTAACTGCACTAAAGGTTTTATGAAAATCTCTTTTAAAGACCATCTTTATAAAAGGTTTTACTAAACATCATTTTATGAAAGTCACTGAAAGATTATTTTTAAATACAAGTTTAATATGAAACCTTTGAATTAAAATCTTGTCTATGAACCTATAACGTTTTGATATTGACCTTCTGATATTGAACCCTCTGATATGAACTTCTGATATGGACTTTCTGATATAACTGAACTAGATACTTGGACTTTTGATACTTGACCTTGCCCACAGTTTGAGACTATGAGCCACTCACTAGGCATGAGGGTTTCATGTCCATGTCATTGATGCACTGATGGCATGACTCTAGGGCAGGAGAGTGATGACCTGTCCCGTCCCTGACTTTATCTGATTTGGTGTATGAGGAGTTTCTGGCCACCTGGGGCGCATGGATGCATCCTAGCTGTTACTGTTACTGTTACTGTACTGATATATATACTGTTATTACTGGTGACTGATGGTGTGTGCGATACACGTCTTTCACACTCTGGAAGCTAGCTACTCCACTTACTGATTGAGGACTCCCCTCATATTTACTGATTACTGAGAGGTCTCCCCTCTATATGGCTACATGATGATACTGTTACTGTTACTGTTACTGGGCTCGTAGAGGATTACTGTTTCCTACACCTTATACTCTTGTACTTCTCATTACTGTTACCTTTTCTTATGCCATAACTCTGATTGATTCGTATTTCATTTACTGTTCATTATTCTGTATTACTGCTTGTTACCGTTATATCTGTTCACTGGGCTTTTTAAGCTCAGCCGCATTTCTTTTCCTGCGGCAAGTTTTAGTTGGAAGATGGGTATGAGTGAAGAGACTTTTGGACTTAGAAGACTTGATAGTTATTTTGGCCTAGAGATGATTAGAAGTTATTATATTGTTAGCAGTTGTATTCGCATTTGTAACCTTGTAATTTCTGTATTTTAGTTGTAACCTTTGAGATTCCTTGTATTACTGTAATGTATGCTTTGTTTTGATCTGATATGAAACCATTAGTGTGACATCTTTACCCTTGTCGGGTTGGGGTGTTACATAAGATTTCAAATTAATCAAATTCTTCATTTTTAGTTTTTAGAAACTTAGTCCATGTATACCTAGAGTAATCATCTACTATTACCAAAGTATAGAAGTTTCCCCCGTAACTTTGTATAGCGGATGGACCAAACAAATCCATATGTAATAATTCTAGACACCTAGATGTAGACACCATGTTTTTAGCCTTATGGCTATTATGAACTTGTTTTCCTATTTTGCAAGCATTTCAAAAGTGTTGGTCATATTTCAACTTGGGCAGGTTCCTAACGAGTTCCTTAGATGATAAGGATTGAATTAACCTCATATTGGCGTGACCTAAGCGTCGATGCCATAGAGTTGAGTTTTCGTCCAAGGAGGTAAGACAAAGCTTGTCTTTAGGTGTTTTGTCGAGTTTCATAACGTAAACGTTATTCTTCAAAACACCTTTTCCTACAGTTATGCCATCCTTAAGTATTTTACTTCCATTTTCACTGAAAAGGACGTTATACTTTTTGCGGCATAATTGACTTATACTAAGCAAGTTAAAACCTAAATTATCTACATGAGCAACATCATCAATAGAGAGAGAGAGTCATGAAAGATCATACCTTTTCCGATGATTTTACTTTTAAGTTTGCTACCGAATGTGACATTACCTCCGTCGTACACTTGGTAGGTTGAGAAAAAGCTTTTGTTTCCCATCATGTGCCTTGAGCACCCACTATCTTTGATCCACTCATCAGGTTCTAATTCAACTTTTAAGCACACCTAAGTTCAAGAAAAACTCAAGCGTTTGGTCCCCAATATCTCATGGGTCCGTTTGGGTTAAACATGACATTATGATGGTTCATGTAAGGAAATGGTGGACAATTGTTCTACGGCATGTAATTAGGACCATGAAAGTTTCTAGACATGTTTTGGTTCCAATTACTTTGGTAAATATGTTGTGGGTTAACATTACTTTTTAGAAAAGGGGTGTTTGGGAAAGCTAGTCTGAGGTCTCTGTTGAACCGTTTTAACTCTATACTCGTTTCTAGCTTGACCTCTTCCTATAGAAACTGCTGGTTTTTGTTTGTTATTAGTTATACTAGTACTAGGTTTTCTAGTGACTCTAACGAATTCAGTACGGTCAGTTTTTAGAACCTTCTGTTCACAACTTGTACCGGCGGATCCTTTTGGTACTACTGGCGGATCCAAAACTTTGGATCCGTCGGATCCGTGGGCTTCTGACTTAGTTGGAACAGTTTCTTTTTCTTTCACAATTTGTTTCTTAAAGTCACTTAAAGTTCCTAGTTTCATAAAACCTAGTCCGGTTTTATCATGAGGTAGTTTTTGTATCTTCATTATCTCATCTGCACAACTTATGTTTTTATCAAACTTTTTAAACTTGGAATTTTGTTTGATGAGATCTTCCTGTGTGGTTTTTAATGTTTCTAGTTCTAATTTAAGTTCCTGACACGACACACACGTTTCTTTAGCATTTTTACCTTTTTCCATCCGTATCTCCTTTTCTTTAAGCCAATAAACTTCATTTTCTAAAAGTGTCATTTTGGTTTTTAAGAACTTATTTTTGTTAATGATTTTTAAAGTTATATCACACAGTTTGTTATATTCTACTTCTAAGGTTTCATCATCTATAGAAGAGTATGATGATTCAGAATGTACCTCTTCTGTGTCGTGAGCCATGAGAGCAACTTCATCGTTCTTAGGCTCGTCATCATCTCATTCACTATCACTCCAAGCTCCACTGACAAAGGCTCTTTGAGACTTGTTCTTGGGAGGCTTAGGACATTCTCCTATTAAGTGACTAGAATCACCACACCTATAACACTTTCTGTCTACTTTTCCTTTCCTATCATCACAGTCTTTTCGGAAGGATTTCTTTTCTTCACGAGGTGGTCTAACGAACTTTCCTCATCTCCTGAAGAATTTCTTGAAATCTCTTACGGCCATGGCATATTCTTCGTCTTCGCTACTAGAACAAGACTCTTCATCACTTGACTCAACTTTAGCTTTCAAGGCAATGGACTTCATTTTCTCCTTCTTGCCTTTAACTATTTATGAGTCTTTTTCCATCACCATTTCGTGAACTTTGAGGTTTCCTATGAGCTCATCCAGTGTCATACTTGAAAGATCCTTAGATTCTTCAATAGCTGTCACCTTTGCTCTCCACTTCGGGTGGAGTGCTCTTAGAAATTTCCTGACAAAATTCTTACTAGAAAAAGATTCATCAAGTGCTTTAAGAGATGTAATAAAAGTATTAAACCTAGCAAACGCACTATCAATGATCTCATCTTCAGAGATAACAAATTGTTCATATTGTTGAACAAGAAGATCAATTTTGTTATCTTTGACTTGTGAGTTCCCTTGATGAGTGATAATTGGTGATTGCCAAATATCTTTAGCCGTTTTACACATAAAAACTCTTTCATATTCTTTCTTAGGTAAGGCATTGTAAAGCATCATTTTGGCTTCATTATTTTTGGCAATCAACTTCTTTTTCTCATCACTGTGACGAATAAAAGAAGTACCTATATCCCGACCACCTGAAATATCATTACTAATGGGCTTATAGTCACCCTCTACAATAATATACCATAGATCTATGTCCTTTGACTTCACATATGTCTTAAAGCGATTTTTCCAATATATGAAACAATTTGGTTCAAATAGTGGTGGTCTTTGCATAGATTGCCCTTCTTTAAAATTTTCAAAATCCATTGATCGTTTCAAGTTTTTAAAATACAATATATTTTGAAAATCTTGAGTAACACCGCTCTGGTACCAATTGTGGAAAACTAGAAGGGGGGTTGAATAGTTTTACCGTTTAAAATTTGATTCGCTTTGTGACTTATCGTGATTTCAAAGTAAAGTAAACAATCAAGCACACAAACAAGTAATATAAGTAAATAAGTAAAGAGAGGAAAGATCAAACCACACAACACTGTTGTTTATAGTGGTTCGGCTACAAGGACTCTCTTCCTTGCCCTACTCCACTCCTCGAGCCTCTAACTCGAGAGTTTTTCTTCACTAAGAAACAAGCTCCCTTCTAGGCGGATAAAACATTTACACGTCGCTTAATCTTTATCCGGTACTAAGCTAAACACCGGGTTCTTTACAAGGGTACAACCACTCCCGTTTGGTTCTTTACAAGGGTACAACCACTCCCAACACTCTTTGTGTTTTAAGGACTAAAACACTAACCTCACTCTACTGATATAAATGATACAAACAATGATATGCAAACTAGTACAAGATCACACAGTGGCTAAGCTAAACGGATAACGACAGAACGTTGATCCTTGTATGCTTGATCCCTTTGCTACAAAAGGAAAGATCAAATGAATGAATGAATGATATGGGTTAGTAAATGAATGAGTATGTATTTAAGCCATATGAGTGATAAGAATGGCCAAATGATCAGCTTGCTATTTATAGGCAAAGCTGAGCAACAGGCGGCGGATCCGGCGGATCCCAAAACTTGGATCCGTCTTTGTATCCATTTGGATCCGCCGTGTCAGGCCAGCTAAGAGATCTTCAAATCTTTTCAAATCTTGCCATATCTTTCCATATCTTCAAATGTCAACTCTTTGGCTTGAAGATCTAAACAAAATATCACAAAATCTTACCAAGATTGTGTACATGATGCATGCCATGATGTCATCCTAACTTTTGAAAAATAAAGTTTCCATTTTAGGAAATAAACATGTAAATGTATAAAATGTAAATTCTAGTGATCTTGTGAAATGTAAATGTGTTCTAAAAAGACTTTAACTTGTATTTATGATTTGCTAAAAAATATACCTTGTATTTGTCATTAACAAAACTAAGTAAAGATCGTAAAATATAAATAACGTTTTTGGGACGATATTTGTATTAACACAGAAGGAAAAGGTCATAGCTTACGCTTCTCGACAACTTAAAGTTCATGAGAAGAATTAAACCACTCATGACTTGGAATTAGGAGCGGTTGTCTTTGCGCTAAAGATTTGGAGACATTACCTCTACGGTACTAAATGTACAGTGTACACGGACCACAAAAGTCTTCAACATATCTTAGACCAGAAAGAGCTTAATATGAGGCAACGCCGTTGGCTAGAACTACTCAGTGATTATGATTGCGAGATTCGATATCATCCAGTCAAAGAAAACGTGGTAGCAGATGCCATTAGCAGGAAGGAGCGACTTAAACCATTAAGAGTAAGATCATTGGGTATGACAATTAGTTCACCTATCCCATCCAAAATTCTTGAGGCTCAGGCCGAAGCACTTAAGACAGAAAACCGACCTAAGGAGAATCTTCATGGTATGCCAGAAAGTAAGAATGGTTTTGCAAAAAGATCCGATGAAATGTTATGCTTCAAAGATAGAAGTTGGATACCACATTTTGGTGGCCTACGAGAGTTGATCATGCACGAATCACACAAATCCAAATATTCCATACACCCAGGTTCTGATAAAATGTACCAAGACCTCAAAAAGCTGTATTGGTGGCCGAATATGAAGGCCGACATTGCTACTTATGTCAGCAAATGTCTTACTTGCTCCAAAGTTAAGGCCGAATACCAGAAGCCATCTGGTTTACTACAGCAACCAGAGATTCCTCAATGGAAATGGGAGCGTATCACTATGGACGTCATCCCTAACCCCCTAAAACATCGAGCGGTTACGATGCGATTTGGGTGATCGTCGATCGTCTCACCAAATCAGCTCATTTCTTACCCATTAAGGAAACCTACAAGATGGATAAGTTAACCAGAATCTACATCCAGGAGATAGTCTCGAAACATGGTGTACCAGTTTCAATCATTTCGGATCGAGACAGTCGATTCACTTCAAGATTTTAGGAATTACTTAATGATGGCTTTGGAACCTGCCTTGATATGAGCACGACATATCATCCACAGACCGATGGTCAAAGTGAGAGGACCATCCAAACACTAGAAGACATGCTTCGTGCCTGTGTGATTGATTTTGGTAATAGCTGGGATACTCATTTGCCATTGATTGAGTTTTCCTACAACAATAGTTATCACACAAGTATAAAGGCTGCACCATTCGAAGCACTCTACGGAAGGAAGTGCCAATCACCAGTCTGTTGGGCCGAAGTCGGAGATGCACAACTCACCGGCCCAAAAATTGTTCACGAGACAACCGAGAAGATTGTTCAGATTTGGAACAGATTAAAAGCCGCCAGAGACCGTCAGAAGAGTTACGCCGATGTGAGGCGTAAGCCCTTAGAATTCAAAGTTGGGGACATGGTAATGTTGAAGGTATCACCTTGGAAAGGTGTGATACGATTTGGGAAATGCGGGAAATTGAACCCTAGGTATATTGGACCATTTAAGATTCTAGCTAGAATCGGTCCAGTGGCATACAGACTTGAGCTTCCGCCAGAGCTTAGCAGTGTGCATAATACCTTTCATGTTTCTAATCTTAAGAAGTGTTTATCCGACGAATCCATCATCATTCCATTAGAAGAAATTCAACTCGATGACAAGCTTAATTTTGTCGAAGAGCCGGTAGAAATTATGGATCATGATGTCACGCAATTAAAACATAGTAGAATTCCTATCATCAAAGTTTGCTAGAATTCCCAACGAGGTCCCGAGTTCACTTGGGAACGAGAAGACCCAATCCGTCAAAAGTATCCGCATCTCTTCACCGACAACACTCCAATGACCAACACTAACTGAATCTCGCGGATGAGATTCATTTTTATGGGTGGTAGACTATGACAACCCGCTATTTTACAGGTCAATACTGTTCAATAAACTCAAATTTCTTTTCTTGACATTTACTTGAGAACAATTTACATATAACTTTTTACTTGAAGCAACGAAAAATTTAGAATACTTTTCCAATGCTCTAGAACTTAAGCCATATTTAGTCCACAACATCACAACGCCTTGCTCCAAATCCGGTTTGAAATTTTAATTCCTGAAACAAATTCCCTTTTCTTTATTTACTTACGATTGTTAATTTAACAAACGCTATTCGCAATTTAAATTTAACACCCGATATACCCAATACTCCTAACGATTATTTCTAATGCATTTTTATACTTGCTAAATTATTACCAAAGTTCCAAACATATTTCCTTACGCCTAATGTAATTTCTTTATTTATAACGTTTAATTTCGTATAACTTACGTTAATCACCAAACCGATAACCAATACCTATTTTTAATACCCAATACATACAATATATACACTTTTGTACCAAAACTAAATCTATTACTTCTAATCTGGCAAGTATGCCCCCCCCCCTTGTTCCATAATAATTTTTAGGACAAAACTTCCACTACAATTAATGCAAGACAAGAACCACAAGACAAGGGTAGTGTAAGACCAAGATGTTGGTGGCTTGACCACCAATTTGTCCCCCCCCCCTCCTAGCCTATTCGGCCAACATCACAAACCAAGCCACCCTTGATATTTTTGGCTAACTATTCTAATTTGGACCCTAACCATACTATAAATAGTAAGACTTGTATCATTTTTCATACCCTAGTTCAAGAAAAAAAAATATATCACACACTCACTTACTCATCCATTCGATCCACCCATGGAAGCAAGGGAAGAAGAGAGCTTGGTTGGTTAAGTTCAAGTATCATTAGGATACACTAGTAAGGGTTTTGGAAGCACTAATCTTGGGTTAATCAAGTATATTGCCTCCTCATCACATTAATCTCCCTAAGTAAGTAAACTTTATATTGATAAATTTCATACTCCTTATGTCATGATATTTAGTCTCAAGTGCATATACTTGTTATCACTTTGTACATGTTAATAAAACCTTATAACCACAATAATCTTTTAACTAATGGCTATGTTTTAAACAAATTTTTACCATGAGTAAACTAGTTGGTTATAAATCTTAACAAGATGTTAAAATTAGAACATGACATATGAGCTAGTAAGTTAGCTAAACTAGCCTTGGTGAATGCTTTATTATTAATGAATTGAACTTTTCATATTGTTAAGTTTATTGATAAATCACTATTGACATGTTGGGAAATTAGTGGAAGAGTTAGGATTAGTTTGGGAGTTGTTGTTAAGCGGTTTTTGGTAACTAGAAGGCTAGGAAAAGTGTTTTGACACTTTTAGAAAGGAAGCTGTCCCATTCGACCTTCTGCAGAAAAATCAGTAGTTTGGTAACAAGATTAGGATAGAAATATAGAAAATAGACTTTATAGCGAAAACGTAGCCGCTTGAATGAGTTAAAACGGACTTATATCGAAAAAGATACATTAGTTTTAAGTTGTGCGACGAAAATGAATTTTCTGAAAAAGTAGATGCTGTTGGGAATTTTTAAGAGGTAAAAACTGATGTTAAAATTTAACTAGGCTAGCCGAGACACTAAAAACATGTTAGTATACTTAAACACGAACCCGGGGATATATAAAACTTAAGAATCGGAGCTAAGACGAGAAAGTTATGGCCTAAAGAAGTTACGACGAAATATAACTTTTGACAGCTTATTTTTTTGGCTATTAGAAAGCTGATGGAATATTATAATGTGAATTTTGGACACTTTAGAGTCGGTTTTGGCTAAAATGACGTAAACAAAAATGGTAGAACGTTATGTATACTTGTTAGGCGCATTAGAGGTTTTCAAAAATACTTATTAACAAGACGACTATAGTTTAATCACGAGATTAACTAGTTACGTTTTCTAAAGAGGGATACTTTGCTAAATAAAAGGACACATTGACACAACTACATTTTTGACGTTAAATATTGCAACAAACATGTACAAGTGATAAAATAGCGTATGAACTTGCATGCATGACCTTGTTTTCAAACCTAAGTCATGGTATTTATTTAAGTTGCGGTTAGAGTATCAGACCTTTATTCCCCGTTTACCGTGTTACTAATCGAGATTTGCTAACTGAGGTGAGTTTCATAGCCCCGATTTTTACATTATTTATACATGATTTCTAAACCCTCGGGGTGGGAATACATTGCTTATTTTTCGGACACAAGTTTTAAAACCGTTACTTTGCCTAAGTTACCGCATTGCCATTAAAGTCCCCTTGAATCATGAACCGTTAATTACTTGTAAGCGCGGATGTTATGAATAGATCTATTTGGGTTGACACCCCCGTCCGAGTTGGTCGCGCCAACCTGTCAAACGGACGCATATCATTCAGATTATTTCTGAGTGTCCGGCAAACACTTATTTGGGGCATTGATTATTATTATGCTTGATTGCATACCATCACGTTGAGCTTCGGGGTCATGAGCTTAGGGAACTGTATATTATTTTTGGCTATGACATTATATTTGTTGTGATTGTCATGCTATTGAAATCTTGTGGTTCGCACTTTACTTGTTTACTTAAACCTATGATCTCACCAACAATTATGTTGACCATTTTAGCGTGTATTCTCAGGTAACTAGACGATAATAAACATCTATGTATGGAGCACTCTAAAGTCACATTTTGGAAGCACATCATGATGAAGATTTTCTTGCATTATTTAGCGTTTGATTATGTATTAAAATCTTACATTTGATGGTGAACTCTGATATTAATGTTTTGTAAAACGTTTATGTTTAAATCAAACGCTTGTATTAAAATGACTCACTTAGAGGTCATTCTTTATTTCCTTGTACTTTGTTATCCATGTACGTTACGCCCTCGGAATTTCATTCCGCTGCAATCCAAATTTTGGGGGTGTGACATTGTTGCTGAAAAGCTCTATCAGTATTCAGTTAAAAGCAGCGGTACTAACCTTAAAGTTAGTACTGCTGGTTCTGTTTGCCTTATTTCCGGATTAGTTAAAAAAGTTTAATAGTATGTTTAGATTTATGATTATTGATTGATTTATTAGTGTGTGATTTTTTTTTGTGATTATCAACTTTGTTAATACAAATATCGTCCTAAAAACGTTATTTATATTTTACGATCTTTGCTTTATTTTGTTAATGACAATTATAAGGTTTATCTTTAGCAAAGCATAAGTATATATTAAAGTCTTTTACATTTTAGTAACAAGTTTTTTAAAACACATTTACATATCACATGATCACTAGGAATTACACATTACATACATATATACATTTACATGTTTATTTTTATTTTTTAAAAATGGAAATACACATGACATCATGGCATGCATCATTTACATATCTTAGTTGACTTTAGAATATATTTTGGAAAGATCTTGAAGCTAAAGAGTTGACTTTGTAAGATCTTGACAAGACTTGACAAAATATGGAAAGATTTGGGAATATCTTAGCTAGCATGTTCCCGCGGAACCAAACCATATAACTGGCGGACCCCAGATTTTGGTTCCGCCAAATCCGTGGTTTGTCTGCTCTGTTTTTCCTATAAATAGTAAGCTGATCATTCAAGCACAATCATCACTCATATAGCTTAAATTATATATTCATTCATTTGTACATTACTAACCCATAACATTCATTCATTTCATTCTTAGTGATCTCTCTTTTGTAGCAAAGAAGATCAAGCATACAAGCTTCAACACAGTGTTGCAAGTCTTGATATTTAGATACTGTGTGATTAGTTAGTGTTCACACATCATTGTCTATACCATTCATTCAGTAGAGTTCAGTTAGTGTTTTAGTCCTCAAAACACATAGAGTGACGGGAGTGGTTGTACCCTTGTTAAAGAACCAACGGGAGTGGTTGTACCCTTGTAAAGAACCCGGTGTTTAGCTTAGTACCGGATAAAGAGTAAGCGACGTGTAAAGGTTTTCTCCGCCTAGAAGGGAGCTTGTTTCTTAGTGAAGAAAAACTCTCGAGTTAGAGGCTCGAGGAGTGGAGTAGGGCAAGGAAGAGAGTCCTTGTAGCCGAACCACTATAAACATCCGTGTTGTGTGGTTTGATCATTTCTTTCCTTACTTGTTATATATATTGCTTGATTGTTTGCTTTACTTTGAAATCACGTTAAGTATACAAAGCGAAGAAAAGTTTAAAACGGTAAAAACTATTCAACCCCCCTTCTAGTTTTTCACAATTGGTATCAGAGCTACGTTACTCAAGATTTTCAAATATATTGTATTTTAAAACTTGAAACGATCAATTGATTTTGAAAACTTCAAAGAAGGGCAATATATGCAAAGACCACCACTATTTGAACCAAATAGTTTTATATATTGGAAAAATTGCTTTGAAACTTATGTGAAGTCAAAGGATATAGATTTGTGGTATATTATTGTAGAAGGTGATAATAAACCTATATCAAATATATCAGGTGGTCGGGATGAGGGTACTTCTCTTACTCGTCATAGTGATGAGCAAAAGAAGCTGATTGCCAAAAATAATGATGCCAAAATGATGCTTTATAATGCCTTACCTAAAAAAGAATATGAAAGAGTTTTTATGTGTAAAACGGCTAAGGATATTTGGCAATCATTGATTATCACTCATCAAGGGAACTCACAAGTCAAAGATAACAAAATTGATCTTTTTGTTCAACAATATGAACAATTTGTTATCTCTGAGGATGAGACCATTGATAGTGCTTTTGCTAGGTTTAATACTATAATTACCTCTCTTAAAGCACTTGACGAATCTTTTTCTAGTAAGAACTTTGTCAGGAAATTTCTTAGAGCACTTCATCCGAAGTAGAGAGCAAAGGTGACAGCTATTGAAGAATCCAAGGATCTTTCAAGCATGACACCGGACGAGCTCATCGAAAATCTCAAAGTTCACGAAATGGTGATGGAAAAAGACTCAGAAATAGTTAAAGGCAAAAAGGAGAAAATGAAGTCCATTGCCTTAAAAGCTAGGGTAGAGTCAAGTGAAGATGAAGAGTCTAGCTCAAATAGCAAAGACGAAGAGTATGCCATGGCCGTTAGAGATTTCAAGAAGTTCTTTAGGAGACGAGGAAAGTTTGTAAGACAACCTCGTGAAGAAAAGAAATCCTTCCGGAAAGACCGTGATGATAGGAAAGGAAAAGTAGATAGGAAGTGTTTTAGGTGCGGGGATTCCGGTCATCTAATAGGAGAATGTCCAAATCCTCCAAAGAACAAGCCTCAAAGAGCATTTGTTAGTGGAGCTTGGAGTGACAGTGAATGTGATGACGACGAGCCTAAGAACGACGAAGTTTCTCTCATGGCTCATGACTCAGAAGAGGTACATTCTGACTCGTCATACTCCTCTATTGATAATGAAACCTTTGAAGTAGAATATAATAAACTGTGTGATATTACTCTAAAAATCATAAACAAAAATAAGTTCTTAAAAACTAAAACAACACTTTTAGAAAACGAAGTCTATTGGTTAAAAGAAAAAGAGATACGATCAGAAAAGGGTAAAAGTGTTAAAGAAACATGTGTCTCATGTCAGGAACTTAAACTAGAATTAGAAACACTTAAAACCACACAGGAAGATCTTATAAAACAAAACTCTAAGTTTAAAAGGTTTGATAAAAACATTTGTTTAGCAGATGAGTTAATGCAAATTCAGAAGTTGCCTCATGATAAAACCGGACTAGGTTTTATGAAACTAGGAAACTTAAATGACTTTACGAAACAAACAGTGAAAGTACAAGAACCTGTTCCAACAAAGTCAGACACCCACGGATCTGGCGGACCCAAAAATTTAGTTCCGCCAGTAGTGACCAAAGGGTCCGCGGGTACTGTTGCTGAATAGAAGGTTTGTACTTCGGATCATACTGAGTTCGTTAAAGTAACAAGAAAACCTAGCACTAGTACAACTGTTAGAAAACAAAAACCAGCAGTTACTATAGGAAAAAGTCAAGTTAAAAATGAGTTTAGGATTAAAACGGTTCAACAGAGACCTAAAACTAGTTTTCCCAAACACACCTTTCCTAAGAGTAACTTTAATTCACAGCATCATCATCAAAATAATTGGAACCAAAACATGTCTAAGAACTATAGAGGTCCCAACTACATGCCATGGAACACTTATCCACCATTTCCATACATGAACCATGATAATGTAATGTTTAACCCAAATGGACCCGTGAGATATTGGGGACCAAACGCTTGAGTTTTTCTTTAACTTAGGTGTGCTTGAAAGTCGGGTTAGAACCGGACGAGTGGATCAAAGATAGTGGGTGTTCAAGACACATGACGGGAAATAGAAGACTTTTCTCAACCTACCAAGTGTACGACGGAGATAATGTCACATTCGGTAGCAAGCTTAAAAGTAAAATCATCGGAAAAGGTACAATCTCTCATGACTCTCTCACTATTGATGATGTTGCTCATGTAGATAATTTAGGATTTAACTTGCTTAGTATTAGTCAATTATGCCGCAAAAAGTATATCGTCCTTTTTAGTGAAAATGGAAGTAAAATACTTAAGGATGGCATAACTGTAGGAAAAGGTATTTTGAAGAATAACGTTTACGTTATGAAGTTAGACAAAACACCTAAAGACAAACTTTGTCTCACTTCTCTGGACGAAAAATCAACTCTATGGCATAGACGTTTAGGTCACGCCAATATGAGGCTAATCCAATCCTTATCATCTAAGGAATTCGTTAGGAACCTACCCAAGTTGAAATACGACCAACACTTTTGTGATGCTTGCAAAATTGGGAAACAAGTTCATAATAGCCATAAGGCTAAAAACATGGTGTCTACATCTAGGTGTCTAGAATTGTTACATATGGATTTGTTTGGTTCATTCGCTATACAAAGTTATAGGGGAAACTTCTATACTTTGGTAATAGTAGATGATTACTCTAGGTATACTTGGACTAATTTTTTGAAAACTAAAAACGAGGCATTTGATAAATTTGAAATTCTAAGTAAGAAAATTCAAAATCAAATAGGAAATAATAATGTGTCTATTAGAACTGACCACGGTCGTGAATTTGATAACGAAACCCAATTCGAAGCTTTTTGTGATGCTAATGGCATAACACATAATTTCTCGGCTCCTCGAACTCCTCAATCTAACGGTGTAGTAGAACGGAAAAATAGGACAATTCAAGAAATGAGTAGAACAATGTTAAATGAACAAAACATACCACAAAAGTTTTGGTGTCATGCCGTAAATACATCCACATATATCCTAAATTGAGTATTAATTAGACCATTTTTGAAAAAGACTCCATATGAGTTATATAGAGGCAAAAAGCCTACTTTAGGATATTTTAGAGTTTTTGGAAGCAAGTGCTTCATTTTAAACACTAAGGATTATCTCACCAAGTTTGACCTAAAGTCGTATGAAGGTGTATTTCTTGGGTATTCGCAAAATAGTAAAGCCTACATAGTTTTGAACAAAGAAACCTCAAGAGTTGAGGAATCGTTGAACGTAACATTCGACGAAAGTCCACCTCCCTCTAAGACATCACCTTTGGTAGATGATGACTTAGTTGAAATTCAAATGGTTGAAAACCAAGAAAACATTGAAAATGACAAAGAAGACGAACCGGTAAATAGAGAAATAGTCAACATCAAAGAATCTAGAAGTCATCCATTAGACAACGTCATAGGTGAAATTAATGAAAGAACATTAAGATCAAAAGTCCAAAACCAAAGTAATTTCTTTTGTTTTGTTTCAACTATTGAGCCTAAAAATATAAATGAGGCCATAAAAGATGAATCTTGGGTCATAGCGATGCAAGAAGAATTAAATCAGTTTGTTAGGAATGACGTTTGGACATTAGTACCTCAACCTCAAAATCAAAATATAATTGGTACTAAATGGGTGTTTAGGAACAAAATGGATGAAAATGAAGTAGTGTTTAGAAACAAAGCTAGGCTAGTAGCTCAAGGCTATAATCAACAGGAAGGTATAGATTACGACGAGACATTTGCACCCGTCGCTAGGCTTGAGTCAATTAGAATACTACTTGCATATGCATGTGCACATGACTTCAAACTCTTTCAAATGGATGTTAAAAGTGCTTTTGTAAATGGTTTTATTAATGAGGAAGTGTACGTTGCACAACCTCCCGGGTTTGCCGATTTTGAAAAACCTAATCATGTCTACAAACTTAAGAAAGCTTTATACGGACTTAAGCAAGCACCAAAAGCTTGGTATGATCTATTTAAGACTTTCCTAGTTGACCATAAGTATACCATGGGCCTAGTAGACAACACTCTTTTCACCAAGAAAAAGGGATCACATATTATCATAGTCCAGATATATGTGGATGACATTATATTCGGTTCAACTTGTCAAGAGTTATGCGATAAATTTTCAAAAATCATGCATGATGAGTTTGAAATGAGTATGATGGGGGAACTAAAATTTTTCTTAGATCTCCAAATAAAACAATTAGAAGACGGGATATTCTTCAACCAATCTAAGTATATAACGGATATACTTAAGAAATTTGGTCTTGAAGATTCCAAACCCATAAAAACACCCATGTCCTCCAAAATCAAACTCACCAAGGATGACGAAAGTGAATTCGTAGATAGCACTAAATATAGGGGAATGATTGGTAGTTTACTCTACCTCACGGCTAGTAGACCGGACATTATGTTTAGTGTTTGTCTATGTGCACGCTTTCAAGAAGATTCCAAAACATCCCATCTTGAAGCCGTTAAACGAATCTTTAGATATATTAAAGGTACTACACATTTAGGATTATGGTATCCCAAAGGAACGGGAATGGAAACCATAGTGTATGCCGACTCAGACCATGCCGGTGACTATGTCGATAGAAAAAGTGCAAGTGGTATTTGTACTTTTGTTGGGCATTGTCTCACCTCATGGTTTGCCAAGAAACAAACGGCCCTAGCAATATCAACAACTGAAGCCGAGTACGTGTCTGCAGGAAAGGCGTGTCAACAAGCACTGTGGATGAAACAAGCTCTCATCGACTATGGAATTGAACTCAATGAAATTCCCATTCTTTGCGACAACAAAGGAGCTATCGACCTTAGAAAAAATCCAGTCCAACACGCTAGAACCAAACACATAGAAATACGTCACCATTTCCTACGCGACAATGTTCAGAAGGGAAACATCTCAATCGAGAAAGTATCCTCAGAGGACAACATTGCCGACATTCTCACTAAACCTCTTAAGAGAGCACCCTTTAACTTTCTTAGACTTGGTTTAGGACTAATGGAACCTAGTGAGTAGATAAAACCTTAGCTTGAACCTTAGATTAACCAAAAACCAAAAACCTGAGCCTGATCCACGGAACCAACCGACAACAAGGGCGGACCCCTTGTTTTGGTTCCGCCAGATCCGCGGCCACCTAAATCAGTTTGTGCTCCCAAAAACATACCACCTACTGGAACTCGACTCAAAATCAACCAAACTCACAATTTAGGTCATCTCCTTCCACCAATTTGTGCTCTAATCATCTCTGTAAGTATCCTAATCACGTCTACATTCCTGATCTGAGTCTAGGATTTCTATTTCATGCACAAAATCAAAACTTGGGGTTTATGCATATTTTTAGCAAAATCATGAAACATATTTACTGAATTGCATCACAAATCATGTTTTCCTTAGTTAGGAATTGCATCTTGTAGGACATTATCATAATTCATCAAAAACCCCATGAGAAATTGTTATCAAAATCTTCTCACGACTAGGAAAAACGGTTCTTGAACATTGATCATACAAATACAAAAACATTATGTTTTTAAACATCACTTGCATATTATCTCTTGAATGCTAAAGGGAATACATAATTAATATGTATTTTTGGGTACATTCAATCGTAGATACATTGAAGTAGGAGCGTTTGGGTTATCTCTTGTTTTATCATAAAACTTGCATTAACAAAATTTTCATGCATAAAAAAGAGTCGAGAGAACCGGACCTCCACATTGTCCCCATATAGGTACACACTAGAAATTTATATACGTATTTTCAATAGTTTAACTAAACTATGTAATTTTCGTGTCTAGGATAATCATGCCTCCCGCGAATTATTATGATCACAAAGAAACCGTCAAATACCTACCTAAACATCATAAAACCAAAGGACTTAGTGAGGAACAAGTTGAAATCTTTAAAGCCTTAGAAAAACGCTATGTACATGAGGGTAGAACCGTAGACCCCTCATTTCTAGAGGGAACCATTCTTAGAGAACAACTTGCCGCCATTCGATTCGATTGTCTCCTAGACATTGATGAACTCATAATCCCCAGATTCATACTTGAATTCTATGCAACTATAGGTCTTAGCACAAATGATTATGGTTACATGAATGTTCATTTTAAAGTAAACCAAACTCAGTACAACATCCCTCTAGATCAATTTGGAGAAGTCTTAGGTATTCCAAGTCAAGGAGATTGCTTCTATTCGGACAAATGGTCATTGTCCATCCTCGATTCCTACCTTGATCGTATGTCACCATACGACACACCTCTAATCTCAAAAGAGGACATCCGTGCTCATCTTTTTGTTACTAGAACCTCCCATACTAGGACTAGTCGAGGAAACGAGGTAAATCGTTATCCTTTTGGCATGGAGCTAAACGAACTTAGGCCCCAATACAAGAAGCTCGAGGAAGTTCTTAGGGAAAACGTAATTAGCACCATAGGAAATAGAGACCATGTTAACGCAAGTCTCTGCTACATGCTCTATTGTGTGTCAAACCACCGACCATTCAACCTCGCCTACTATATCGCCAAAAGAATGGCCGATATTCCAGTTCAAGGCACCACCACCATGCCCTACGGGATGCTTCTCACCCGTCTTTATAGAGCCTTTGCACCCATCCCTCGAAATGCTAGAGGTTTTGTTCCCGACTACACCGAGATTGACCACACCTTTGTTCCACTTAGTGATCATAGGGTAGCCGTAGCAAAGGGAAAATGAACTCATCCTCCCGCCTCATCATCATCATCATCATCGGTTAGCGAGGATGATGGTTTGCCAAATTCTAGGATTCCTCCACCCGAGTATATGAGTCAACTACCTCCCATCGACAACCAATCTGAGGAGTTTCGTCAAACTCGAGGAATGATGAAGAATCTTGGATGGTGGGTCATGAAGCTCCACAAAAAGCTTAGCAAGAAGGAAGGGCTAGGGAATGCTTGGTATAAGACAATCTTGAGACAATTATGTGTTGAATTCTTGTATCATTAGAATATTATGTTGGCATGATACATTTCTGTGAACTAACATAACTTTTCAGGACGATAACACGTGTTTTTATCGATTTTCATGTTTAAGCCACCGTTTGGTTTAACACCCTTTTATGGTAAGTTCATTTTCGTCTGTTTGATCTATATGTTCTCATGTGTTAGAACCTGTGTTTTTGTTTCTAAACAATCACAACTAATTAATTACATATGATTTAGGATAATTTTCGGGATTTCAACAGGTTCCGGGTATTTTAAAATGCACACTGTTAAGGAATTTCGTTTGGCGGATATGGCGGAACCAATTTTTGGGTTCCGTCTGTTGTATTTCTTGGCTTCGCCAATTTTCACCCTGCGGATTCCGCGGAACCAAAAATTTGGTTCCGCACTTGTTGTTTTTTGGATCCACTAATTCCACAATAACTTTTTCAAATTTCCCGACTAATCCCGATCCACACATACGAGCAAGTATACTCGTCCGTGGTAGTAAAGGTGGGTAAGTCGAGATCGTCCCAAGGGAATTGGGGTTTAGGTTTAGTAAAATAAGTTTTAGCAAAAAAGGTGTCAATCCAATTTGAAGTAAATTCAAAAGCAAGCAAGGTTCAATCAATCAAAAACAAATATACTTGTGTGTGATTCTATGACCAATTGTTTAGAGTAACCAACCAAGTTGGATGTAACTTGTAGTGATGCACAACTTAATATGAATGATTCACAATCAATGGTTTTTATCATGAGAAATCATATCTAGAATTCAATCTCCTAGTTAATTCCTTTCGGCCTTGATTAACTATTACGACAATTCTTTTAAGCTTTTTGTTGTTTGAAAGCATTTCTTATCTTAAGAATTCCTACGAATCCTTTCGGCCTTTTTCGTGATGAAATCGTTTCCAAATCCATTTTAATGAGTAAAGATGGTGTTTGTCAAACACCATAATTCATACTAATTCGTGCACTAACTTTTTGGAATAAAAACATAAAGAAAACTCCTTTCGGCCTTTGTTAGTCTTTAACATTGTTTTTACCAACCAATTATGCAAGATTAGATTGTATCTCAACAAACTCATAAAACAAGATATGTTTTCATGCATCACTATGATAAGATTACTCCAACAATTGTCACATCATACACACACAAGTACAACCAAAATTACTCCATAACAATCATAATCAAACACAAGTAATTAACCAAACTTTCATTCATCTTATAGTAAAAGTAAAAGTAGTTCATAATAACTCAACAAGAAATACCTGATCGAGGAATTACAAGAACTAGAATTGTGGAACTATAACAATCCACACTCCTCCAATCGCCTTTGATTACACGTAAACAACTCCACACACGGACACAACTCTTGAGACTCGAACTCAAGGCTTCCTGGACGTTTTCACAACAACTACAAGCTTTCGGGCAATAATAATAAGTTAGTTAGACTTGGTGTAAGCCTTAACTCGATTTGCCTTTGGGTTGTCACCTCCCAAAAACTTCTCTTTTTGTAAATTAGCCAAGGGTTTCTTAAATAAGTGAGGAAACCCTTATTCTCCAAGCAAAAACGTCTAATATCAGTAAATAGCCGAGAAATGATAAGCCTCAATGATTATGGGGCTTAACTTCTTCATTAAATGCAACTTTGTAACTCCAGCGTCAGCCAACCGATCGATATTTGGCTCCAACCGATCGGTTGGAGCTCTCGGTAAAATAATCTTCTCCCATCCAATTCGGATGCGGGCGCCATCCGATCGGATGGATCACTCTGCCATGCAACTTTATTTCTTCTTTCTCTTTTCTCGTTACGTGCTTGATCCTTCGCTGTACCACTACTTCCTATCATAGAACTTGATCTTTTCTTGATATATAAGCATGTAAATCTTGAACTAATTAAATCCTTGAAGTATCGCGTGGTTTCTTTCTCGTAATTCTCCAAATGTGCATAATCTCTTCATCTCTTCGTCTTTTCCTCAACTTTTCCTGTACTTGGCTATATTTACTTGTATACACACTTTTTCATCATTTAGCAACAAATACACACAAATATAACCAAATATGATGCACAAAACTAGCAATAACGCGCCCAAAAACATGTTAGATTTAAGCGTTATCAAATCCCCCACACTTGAGTTCTGCTCGCCCTCGAGCAAGTCTAATTTTTAGAAAAACTGAACTCAATGACATCTTCATTATGATTATAAAAAGCTAACAACCATCCCAGTAGGACAATTGTTATTTTACTTTAATTATGAAAAATCCTTGAAATATACGCAAGTTAAATCGAGCTTGATAACATCACTAAGCACCTCACAAAGGAAATTTTAAATTCACACAACACTCGAGGGTATATTTGATTGTAAATCACTCAATCGCTCAGTCATGATTCATGTTTCTTACCATAAGCTTGTACTTGTATCAAAACAACAAAATAAAACATCAAAGAGGTCTTTTATTTGGTTTTTAGGTTTAAGGGTTTTGATTACCTAGCTAATGTGTAAATACTTCATACAAGAACATCATAGCTCGCTAACAACGAATCTTTGTTTAGTTAAGCAACGGATGGTCACTAGATTGTACCTTGGTTCGCTAACGACGTTACATGCATAACGGATGGTCACCAATTTACTCACTAGATCGCTAACAACGTTTTTCAACTATTCAAAAACTCGGATGGTCACTAGAACATCCACGTACTACATATCTAAACAAAGCCATCACTAAATCCGGATGCTCGAAAGCTAACAACGAATAAAGTAATTGGTAAGGGTAAGGATAAGACATGGGAATTTTGATTTGGTTCTACAAAAATAAAAATCAAATAAGAATCAAGTCCAAATTCCGTCCCTAACTCTTTATATCACAAATGATTACTCCACCAAACTTCTTCGATTGTCATTCCGAATTTCATACTAACTCTTCCCTTCCTTAATAGCTCATTGACTATTTTATTTTCATCATTCCATACTTTCATAGCTCATTGGCTATCCTCTCTCTCTTTTTTTTTTTTAACACAACGTCCCCCCCCCCCCCCCCCCCCCCCCCCCACACTTTGGATGAGCACACGCTACAAAAAATAAAATACAAATAAGAGTAGCGACCTCCTTCTTCATTGAAACAACATATACACATACAAGGTGTGGTCAACATGCAATCCTCAAAAATAAATAGTTTTGAACTTCATTTGAACTTGATTCGGGAAAATCTAAGGTGTATGGTGTAAAATCTTTTTGGGTTAAAATCAAAAGAAAAGATAGGCTCAAAAGGGTGTAACTAAGGGTATCTAGCGTATAAGATAACGCTAACAAATGGGTCCCAATTACTTAAGACAACTAACCAATGCGGTTAGCAAAAATAAATTGTAAACGGAAGGCCATTTGGTGAAAAATCCTAATTTGCCTCTTATCATTTGAATATATTTTATTACTTGAAATTAATTTTAACCGTAATGCATAACAAGTACAAGTTCTAGAATCAACATAATCACCGGCACACTCATAACGAAATATAAAGCATAAGAAGTGCTTTATATAAAAAGGCTTAAATCCTCACAATTTAAGGTGGTGATAAAATGTACTAGCAATAGTAATCAATATCTCTCATAACTTGATTACATTCCAAAATTTTTTAAATAGCCTTATTTTTACCATTGAATCAATTCATCTAACAACTAGAAAAATCAAGGACGAACACATTCTAGTTACTTGAATTCAAAAATCTACTAAATCAAAAATTAAAATTTAAAAATTAAAACAATTTTTCCTATTCCTTCCCTCCCCCACACTTAAGTTTTGCATTGTCCTCAATGTAATAAAACGAACTTCAAAGTAAAGGAAATAGGAAAAAAAATAGAGAAAAATAAATAAATACTACCCGGAAAAAAATTCACATAGGCTTATTTGATCATAAGTAAGCACATGAGTTCTTCTAACTCCAAATATTTGATCAACACTAAGCTTCCGTCAATTCTTCCCCTGCAAGCACTGCAAACACTATACTCGAAACAACAAAACAAAATACCAAACCAAATATAAAACATAATAAAATAAAAATAATCCAAAACTAACCAAAATCATAACCATAAATCCTACGAAAGTTAAGTTAAAGAAATAGAAATAGAAATTGTTCAACCATCATTGTTTTTAAAACATAACATCATTAACCATCAATCATCGGACTCCATGTTGTCCGGATTAATTCTCTCATCTTCACTTTCTTCAACCTCTTCTTCATCATCCTCATCATCTTCATTCTCATCATCACTAAAAACTGAAAAAGCTTGTCTTTTTCTTCCAACCCCCGTTGAAGAACCGCCCACATCAAAGTTTGTGGCTCCAACGTTAGGAACTCTTCCATAAACTGGAACTGGGTCAGGAAATGGTGCGTACCCAGGATATGGGTAAGGGTATTGGCCAGGATACGGGTCATATTCAAATGGGTAGGGTGGAGCATTTGGTGGGTTGTAGGGAGGTACCTCATAATTAGCTTGATGAGCCACATGTTGAAGCATCGGCATTGAGTAATCATAGTTATAGTTTTGCCTCAACATCATAGAATCTCTCCACACATCCCTACGCTCAATCTCATTCAATTCACGATTCCAATCTCCCCATCCTGAGTCAAAACTACCCGGAGCATGAACATTCCCAACATGTGGTGGTGGTTGATACGGTTGTTGTTGATAAGGTTGTTGTGGTGCTCCTTGAGGTGCGGCCATGTGCGGCTCTATCCAAGCTCCCAACTCTCTTGTCTTCCTATTCAATGCTTTATTAAAACTTTTATCATCCCATGTCTCACTGTCCATCATCTCCGAACATTTTGCTAACTCAGCTTGAACATAATAACCCAAGTTTCTCACCAACTTGGTCACATAGTGACCTCCACAAATTGCACTATTATCTTTTATCCCTGGTGCTCTCCTTGAAAGATACTCGGCTATTATCCAAGCCGCATTCCCATTTTTCTCTTCCAACAACTTCACTACCCACAAATCCGGTTGATTACACTTATCTCGACTCCCCGTCCTATGTAAAACACCCCATGCAATCAGTTTCTGCAAAATCCTCAACAATGGGTTTCTTAACTTGGACGAATTCCTTCTAGTACAACTCGGATCACCAAGACTGTTCCAATATTCAGCTAAACCTGCATAATCATTATGTTTCCGAACTAATCTTATAAAGTGAGATGCAAACAAACGGTGCATAATTTCATCTTGGGTGTATAGGCCAAGAGCGACAGCGAACTCCGGCAAGGTAAACACATGCTCTCTACCACAAAGCCTAAACCAAACACATTTATCATTCACTAAATCCACAACCTTCCTTTCAAAATAAAATGTGGAGAAAAACTCCAAACACCATTCTCGATTAACATCCTCGTGAACACTAAATGCTCTCTCCCACGAAAAATCTTCAAAATTATCACCATCTCCCTCATACACATACGATATTCTCATCAAATTCCTTAACTCCATTTCACATTCATATTCATGAAATAAACTCCAATCAACTAACCTTGGCTTAGCAAGTCTTCTCCCTTGTAACTTCGAAAGACGCTCACGAAAAGCGTGTTTTTCCTCTCTCCCAAGGTTGCTAAACTTCAAATTTTCATTACGCTCCTGATTAAGAGTGTACTTGACCTTTTCTCTTCGCATTCCTTTTTATGTACTTTGCTACAATCGGATTACCATCTCCACGTGACGAACTTGATCCTCCTGCAAGATAACTCTGTATAAAAACACAAACATATGATAGGATAAGAGCATAGAAACTAAGCATGCATGATCTAGAAGTCTAAAAACTTAACCTTTTAAAAATCAATTTTCATCACAGAAAGTTCCATCCGATCGGTATTACACCCAACCGAATCGGATAGATTGAATACTAGCCCCCAACCGATCGGTAATGCCATGCAACCGAATCGGTTGGGCATTCTGATACAAAAAATTTTCTTTGTTAGACTTCCAATCAATTCTAACAAATCCTACTCTTCCCTATCCTGCGTTTGATCAATCACTATGGTCTCTACATATCCCAGTTATCTCCAAATCATATCCATAACATACTCGCATGATCAATCTTAGAACATATGAACATATGAACACTTTCAAAATCAAAACCTTATCAATGTTCTAATCCACAATGCATCATCCTAAAAACATTAATTAACATCTAAACAACATCTAAAAATCATCAATTTCAACCCAGAATTGATTCAAAGTTTCGACCCATTTGATCTAAAAATCCAATCAATTCATTCTTTCTCAAAACTTAATCAATCTATCTCATTCTTTTTGCAATGAATTCCTCAATCATTTACCCATCTATTCTGTTGGGCTATAAAAGTCAAAGTACTGCTACTCAAGTCAAAGTACTGCTGTTCAATTAAAGTACTGCTGC
The DNA here is from genome assembly GCA_021014915.2 of Artemisia tridentata subsp. tridentata. Classification (NCBI taxonomy): domain Eukaryota; kingdom Viridiplantae; phylum Streptophyta; class Magnoliopsida; order Asterales; family Asteraceae; genus Artemisia; species Artemisia tridentata. Next base: position 359,138,204 of record CP139508.1, on the reverse strand, counting down.
TTGTTTAAGGACTGCTATGCAAATAGTTTAAGGACTAATGTGTAATTCTAGAAAGTTCATATTAGATTAGAGTTATAATTAGAATTACTTGTCGTTCAAGTATTGTAAACCGACTAGGGTTTTCCTTGTGCCTATAAAAGGATCCCTAGGTTGGCATTAGAGATATAAGTTAGAGACGAATATATGCGATTAGAGATATACGATTATTAGAAGTATTAGAGTTTAGAGTTTGTTAGTGAATCTGTGTAAGAAAGCAGGTTCAAGGTTTTAATAATATTCAAAGTCGTTTATTAATTCTTCTTAGCTTTGTTGAAGTAGATTCCGCATACTTAGCAAAGTATATCAGTGTTTCATTATTAATAGTTTTGAATTCATTCAAAGTTGTTAAACCGTAGACAAGCTACAAGTTAGTTTGGTCATAGTATATCGATCCAACAAGTGGTATCAGAGCTTGTGTGGAGACTCTGATTAAGAAGAAACCCTTAAAACCGATTTATCAACAAACCCTCAACAATGTCGACTGAAGCTGCACCTATTCCATCCATCACCTCACTCAGAATTCCTATCATCAAGAAGGGAGAATATGATCTCTGGAGTATGAAGATGAGGCAGTACCTTGCTATTACTGATCATGCTCTATGGGATGTAATTGTCAATGGTAATGTTGTTCTTGATGAACCTCTACAAGTTGAAGGACAACCCAAACCACCTCAACCAACCTTACCAGCAGCTACAAAGAGAAATCAAGATAAGGCTCTCAACATACTGCTGTCTGCTATTCCTGATGGTCACCTACTGAAGTTCCATGATGCTAAGGATGCAAAACAATTATGGGCTGCGATCAAGACAAGATTTGGAGGTAATGATGCTTCAAAGAAGATGCATAGAAACTTATTGAAGCAGCAATTTGAAACTTTCACTGTTGGTGAAAGAGAAAGTCTTGATGCTGCCTATGACAGATTCCAAAATCTACTTAGTATGCTAGAACTGTATGGAGCAGAGGTATCTGTTGAAGATGCAAATTTAAAGTTCTTAAGGAGTTTGCCATCTGTCTGGCATGTGGTTGCTACTATGATTAGAGGACAACCTGGATTGGAATCTATGGACTTTGATGATCTCTATAACAATTTGAAAGTGTACGAGCAAGACATGAATGCTCACAGTTCTCAGAAAACTCACAACATAGCTTTTGTATCTTCTGAAAACAGAAGCAGTACTTCCACTAAAAGTACTGCTTATCCTTCTCAAAATACTGTTGGTGATTCACAGCATGTTTGCACAACCACAACTACTCCCAACCCATCACCAACAAACAACACCAATTCTGATGAAGTTGTATGTTCCTTCTTTGCACAACAAGCCACTTTACCTGTTACCTATCAAGAAGACTTGTTGCAGATTGAAGAAGATGCTTTAGAAGAGATTGACATAAGATGGCAAGTAGCTATGATCACTGCTAGGATCAAGAAGTTCATGAACAAGACAGGAAGGGGAATTGATTTCAAAGCCAAACAAGGTATAACTTTTGACAAATCCAAGATTGAATGTTTCAATTGTCAAAAGCTTGGACACTTTACAAGGGAATGCAAGTTTGCAAAATATCAGGCAAACAGGATGATTGAACAACCCAAGGTTGAAAGAAAGGAGGTTCCTATTACTGAATCACAACCAAAAGCTTTGGTGGCTCAAGAAAATTTAGCAGAGATTGACTGGAGTGCTGAATTTGATGATGAACCTGTAACCTATTCTATGGTTGCAATGGAAGAGTTTGATTGGGGCACAGCTTTTGATGAGGAACCTGGATATGCTGCTTTGGAATCAAGGGATGGTCTTGGAAGCTTTGACTGGAGCATGGAGGATGAAGATGAACCTGTTCAGATTGCTATGGTAGCTACTTCACCAAGTTCATCCAATGTCTCTGAGGTATGCTCTAAGTGTAATGATGTTTATCAAAAGTTGCTTAAAGATTATGTGACTGAAAGAGATAATTGTAGAACAGCTAGGTCTGAGGTAGCTGGTTATCAATTAACTTTAGAGTCAATGGAAGCCAAAATATTAACACATGAAAATAATGAAATGGCTTGGGCAGAAAAATATGAGCAACAAGATTACCAATTGAAATTAAGTGAATGGAAGTTAGGATGTAAGGTATCTGAATTAGAAAAGATTACTAAGGAAAGAGATACTTTGTTAGAAAAACTTGGTAGTATTAAACAGGCAGGTCTATCACATGTTCAATTTGTTGAAAAACAAAGAGTCATAAACAGTAAAGCTGGACTAGGTTATGGTGAAGATAGTAGTTCAGATGAGACCTCACCTAGTGATAAGGAAGAGACCCCACCTAGTGCTAAGGAAGAGATTCCACCTAGTGATGATGATCTTACAAGCTCAGAAGAAAACACATCTAGGAATGAGGAACCACTTAGTGAATCACCTCCTGAGTTTAAGAAAGATAAGGAGTATCACTCAGTTCCTCCACCCACTGGTCAGTTTCAACCTCTTAGGACAGATGTTTCTCGTTATGGTGTAGACAACCTAGAGTTTAGGAAGAAGCTTAATGGTCAATTTAGTTCTGAGAAACCTAAGAATGATTTTCAAAGGGGTAATGATCAAAAGTTTCCTACAGTTTTTCAAAAACAAGCAGTACCTCCAAAAACTTTTCAAAGTACTGCTGGACATTCAGCAGTACCTCCAAGAGAAACCTTTCAAAATACTGCTTACTATAGGAAACCTTTTAATCATAGAAGAGGATTTGGGAATATGGGGAGAAAGTTATGTTGTGTATGCTATAGTCCTGATCACTTGATTAAGCACTGTGACTTACACTCAGAATACTTAAGTCAGTTTCCAAAGAATAGACCTCCCACCCATAAGCCAAGAGAGACTAGACCAGTTTGGAATCACTCAAATAGGGTCAACCATAGTAATTTCTCTAAAGACTATAGGTACCCTCACCAGAAAAGAATGTTTTCCAAATCACCAGTACCTTCACACTCTGATAAGTCTCAAGAAGTACCTTCTCAAAGGACTGATAAGTTTTCACCCACTCATGGTACTGCTAACACTTTTTCACATAGAGGACCTAAGAGATTCAATTCATATAAAAGGTCTTACACCTCAAGCAGAGTACCTAGATCAGAGAAACCTAAGGTCAAACGAAATTGGGTTAAGAAAGAAAGTACTGATGGGGAACAAGAAGTACTTTCATCAAATAAGGGTGAAACAGGGAGTGTTGTTGAAATTACAACACAGGACATGGGACCAACTCAAATAATCATTGACCATGCCTTTAAAACCAGTGGAGATTACATACTGAAGGAATTCAAGTATGTCACTCCACAAGGGGAACACAAGTCAGTAATGGCTTGGGTTCCTAAAAGAAACTAACCCTTTTCTTTAATGTGCAGGGCAACCCAGAGGAGGAGCTTAAAGATCATATTATTGTTTGATAGTGGTTGCTCTGGCAGCATGACAGGGGACAAGGAGATCCTGTCAGACTTTAAGGCATATTATGGAGGAAGAGTTGCATTTGGTAATGATCCTGATGGAGGAAGAATCACTGGCAAAGGAACAATCAAGGCTGGATGTATTGATTTTGAGAATGTTAGATATGTGAAGGAGCTCAAGTTCAATCTTTTGTCAGTATCTCAAATTTGTGACAAGAAGTACCCAATTCTGTTCACTGATACAGAATGTCTCATTCTCTCCCCTGAGTTCAAATTTGTTGATGATCACTTGGTGACATTGAGAGTACCAAGAACCAATGATGTATACAGTTTAGACTTAAAGAGTCTCAATTCTGCTGGAAGAGCAACATGTTTAGTAGCAAAGGCATCATTGGAAGAAGCACATCTGTGGCACAGAAGACTAGGTCATGTTAATTTTAAGAACATCAACAAGCTGGTCAAAGGAAATTTAGTTAGAGGTTTACCTTCCAAAACATTCAAGACTGATCATTCATGTTTGGCTTGCAAGAAGGGTAAACAACATAAAGCTTCATGTAAGAAGCTTGGGGAAAGAGATATTAGAGAACCTTTGGAGTTGCTACACATGGATCTGTTTGGACCAGTTTCAGTAGAGAGTTTAAACAAGAAGAAGTACTGCTTGGTTGTGACAGATGATTGTAGCAGATTTAGTTGGGTCTTTTTCTTGGGATTCAAAGATGAAACCTTTGATGCTATCCATGACCTGATAGTAGCCCTTGAAAATCAATTAAGACTCAAAGTAAGAGGTATTAGATGTGACAATGGAACAGAATTCAAGAACAAGCATATGGATGAATTCTGTGCCAAGAAAGGGATCAAGAGAGAGTTTAGCATTGCTAGAACACCACAGCAGAATGGTGTTGTAGAAAGAAAGAACAGGACTTTGATAGAAGCAGCTAGAACAATGCTTACAGATTCCCAATTACCTATTCTCTTTTGGGCTGAAGCCATAAGTACTGCTTGCTACGTGTTAAATAGAGTTTCAGTAACTAAACCTCAGATGAAGACACCTTATGAGTTACTAATGGGGAAGAAACCAAACATTCGTTTTCTAAAACCTTTTGGCTGCTCTCTGACTATTCTAAATACCATTGACTCTCTGGGAAAATTTGATGGTAAGTCAGATGAAGGATATTTATTGGGTTATTGTACAAATAGAAAAGGCTTTAGAGTTTATAACAGGAATACCAAAAAGGTACAAGATTGTCTTCATGTTGAATTTTTGGAAGATAAGGAAACTCAGAAAGGTAAAGGTCCTGATTGGATGTTTGATCTTGATCTCAAGTTCACACCATCTATGAATTATGTTCCTGTTAGAGAAGAGAATCAAGCTAATTACAAAGAAGATGATTCACAGTACATCGTTCATGGAGTCAATGTTACACCAGAAGATGTTCCTGACAAAGAACCTGCAGTTACTGTTGAGGAACAAAGTACTGCTCAACCAACTCATACAGTATCTGATGAAGATCAAGCCATACAAGATGAACTTAATAGGATGCTTTTTCAAGAAACTATAGCACAATCCTATGAAGATGAACAAAGGAAGGCTTATGAAGCTGCAAAGAAAAAGAGTAAATTTCAAGATACTGTTCACAGTACTTTAGATCAAAGTACTGATGATCCTTTTGACAGTACTTCTGGTGTGTTAGAGCAATCAAATTGGAACAATGCTGATGATTCCAATGTTGATGATGATGATTTGGTTAATGCTAACATTCCTGGTTTAGAAGAAGTTGATGATGAGCTTAATCCAGAAGGTATTTTCTCCAATGAAGGCATTGATTTTACTAACTTAGAATCTGCTCTTCAAGTACCACCAACTCCTACATTGAGAGTTCATAAAGCTCATCCTCAGAGTAACATTATTGGATCACCCTCTTCAGGAGTGGTTACAAGAAACAAAGTTAAAGGATTTTCTAAGCAACATACTGCTTTACTTAGCTTTGTTTACAAACAAAACAGGATGAATCACAAGGATCAACAAACATGCCTGTTTGCTTGCTTTTTATCTCAAGAAGAACCCAAGAAGGTAGCTCAAGCTTTAGCTGATGAAAGTTGGGTTGAAGCCATGCAAGAGGAGCTTCTACAATTTAAGCTTCAAGAAGTCTGGGTATTATGTGAGTTACCAGATGGCAAAAGAGTCATTGGTACCAGATGGGTTTTCAGAATCAAAAGAGATGAACGAGGGAATGTTATCAAAAATAAAGCAAGATTGGTTGCACAAGGATATCGCCAAGAAGAAGGAGTGGATTATGATGAAGTGTTTGCTCCTGTTGCAAGGATAGAGGCAATAAGGTTATTTCTTGCCTTTGCATCATACATGGGATTTCCTGTCTACCAAATGGATGTGAAAAGTGCTTTCCTTTATGGCACAATTTCTGAGGAAGTTTATGTTAAACAACCTCCTGGTTTTGAAGATCCTGCACATCCAAACAAAGTCTACAAGGTGATCAAGGCACTATATGGCCTTCATCAAGCTCCCAGAGCTTGGTATGAGAGACTCTCAAATTTTCTATTACAACATGGTTATCGGAGAGGAGCAATTGATAAGACTTTGTTCATCAAGAGGGATAAGAAAGACATTATGTTAGTCCAAGTATATGTGGATGATATTATATTTGGAGCCACCAAGAAGTCTATGGTGAAAGAATTTGAAGATCTTATGCAGAAGGAGTTTCAAATGAGTTCTATGGGAGAATTAACTTTCTTTTTGGGTCTTCAAGTTAGACAAACAAGAGATGGAATCTTCATTAACCAAGAAAAGTATGTTGCAGACATACTTAAAAGATTTGACCTTCCAAATCTCAGGCCTGCCACCACACCCATTGATAAAAATAAACCCTTAGGCAAGGATGAAGATGGACAAGCTGTGGATGTCAAGCTTTACAGATCTATGATTGGTTGTCTTATGTACTTAACTGCATCAAGACCTGACATCATGTTTGCTGTTTGCTTGTGTGCAAGATTTCAGGTTACACCCAAGGTTTCCCATATGTATGCAGTCAAGAGGATTTTTAGATATCTCAAACATCAACCAAAGTTAGGATTATGGTATCCTAAGGAGTCACCTTTTCACTTGGAAGCCTTTTCTGATAGTGACTATGCAGGGGATAACTATGATAGAAGATCAACCTCAGGGGGATGTCAATATCTTGGTAGAAGATTAGTCTCCTGGCAATGTAAGAAGCAAACCATTGCTGCAACCTCCTCTACTGAAGCAGAATATGTTGCTGCTGCTAGCTGTTGTGGACAAGTTTTGTGGATGCAAAATCAACTCTTGGATTATGGATTCAATTTCAAAAATACTCCTATCAACATTGATAATGAGAGTACCATCTGCATTGTGAAGAATCCAGTTTATCACTCCAAGACCAAGCATATTCAGATTAGGCATCACTTTATTCGGGATTGTTATGAGCACAGGCTTATAAATGTGGTTAAGGTTCACACAGATGATAATGTAGCTGATCGACTCACTAAGGGATTTGATGTTTCAAGATTCAACCACTTAGTTGTGAGCATTGGGATGATTAACTACTAGGCTACATTTGAGGGGAGGCTTTCGTATTAGTTAGTATACTTTCTATTAGTTCTTAATGAAAGTATTGGTTTTTAGTAATTTAGTTTAGCCTATATGTTGTATTTGAGGGGAGGCAACATAAGCTATTAGTTAGAACTTAAGCATGAACCATTTACAAGTTCTTGGTTTTAGTTTGGAGTATTGATTGTGGATACCAAGATGGAACGTACTGCTTTGTTGCTTAAAGTACTGCCTCAGCAATGTACTGCTTCAACGTACTGCTTACGTGGACGTACTGTTCCAACGGTCAAAAATTGTGGGGCTACGGTTAATTAATTCCTTAAGGCGGAGATAATAAGTTAATCCAAACGGTAACTTTATTATTATGAGTTTGATTTATTTCCATCCTATTTAAAGAAACTCACACCTATTTCCCCGCCTTTTACCATATTTGAGATCCCTCATTCGCTTTTACACCACAAATCTTTTTATCGAAACACACACTCAAAGCGAATTCTTCTCTACCACTCATCATGGCTAATCGACTCACTGTTAGCAAACACAATATGATCGCTAATTTGGACAAGACAAGGGATAATGTTGATTTTCATGCGATCATTGATTTCTTAACTGGGTCTTCCATCAACTACTCTATTTTAGTTGACTCTGATGTTATTGGTCCCTGGATGCAAGAATTTTGGGAAACTGCAACGATTGAAGATGATTCATTGATTAGGGCTATGGTTGCTGGACGAACTATTCGGATTTCTGAAGCCACTATTAGGGATGTGTTGATGTTTAATGATGAAGGGGGGGCTGTTCGTTTTGAAAAACAAGTGCTTTGGGACACTCTAAGTGATATAGGTTATGAAGGCGATCTGACGAAACTTACTTTTCAAAAGCCTTTGTTTTGTTCTCATTGGAAGTACCTCATTCACGTTCTACTTCATTGTTTGAGTCCCAAGAGTACTTCTTTTAATCAATTTGGTCAAAATATTGCATCTGCATTAGTGGGTTTGGCTACCGATCGAAGATTCAATTTTTCAAGACTAATTCTTGATGGTATGCTTACACATATTGCTAATGGATCACCATTCTTGATGTATCCAAGGTTTGTTCAGTTATTCTTGAACAATCAACTTGAGGATGTCCCTAAACCTCAAAGTTTTTTACCCACTGTCAAACTTCCATCAAAGGTGTTTACTTTTCTATCTAAACAAAGTGTCAAGTTTTCTGGAACCAACACACCTTTGACTGCTCATATATTGGGAGTTGCACAAGTTGTAAGAGATGCAGAGCAAGAGCAAGAGCAAGAAGCAAATTCTGAATCAGCAAGCCAAGGGTCTCCAGTTTCTAGAGAAGTAAGTATTCCTCAACCTACTGCTTCTCAACATACTGCTTCTCCACATTCTGCTACTAGGGAAGATACTGCTCCTATGGACATTCCTACTCATGAGGAGTCAAACCAAGGTATGAACCAACCACCATCTCCTAATGATGATTCTTCCACAAATATGTCTAAGCAATTTGAAGACGAAGAGGCAGAATTGGACAATTATGCTTTAACAAGGGAGTTAAAGAGGCTGAAAAAGGAGAGTGAGGCTCAAGCTGCTAAGATAGTCAAATTAAAGACTAAGTTTCAAAGATTGAAGAGGTATGTTTGGCCACTAGTTCAACACCATAGATTATGGGTGAAGTCTCAGAAGCAGAGTGGTAGGATACCTACAAAGATTTCTAAGTCAAAGAAGAAAAAGTCTAAGAAGCAATCTTCATTCCAATTGGGGAGGAATTTAGAGAATTTGAATGAAGATAATGCTGGTTTTGAACAAGATTTTGAACAAGATGCTGGATTTATGGATGATACTCAGAGGACACCACCTGAAAATATTCCTCAAGATACTGTTGAGAGGAAGAGTGATGAAACAGAGCAAATAAATTTGGAAGAAGCTGCTGTTGAAGTAAGAAGTGGTGATACTGAGGAAATAAACTTGGAAGGAGCTGAAGCTGAAAGTACTGCTCAACAAGGTACTGAGAGGCAATTCACTATTACACCTAGAACCTTAGATTTTGAAGAAGATATTGGTCCTTCAATTCAAGTTCAAGAGGAAGTAGGTCCTTCTAAACCAGCTCAGGAAGAAGATGTTATAGCTCATACTAACAGTAATGATGAAACAATTGCTGACATCATGCTTAATATGTCAAGTCAAAGAGGCATCAGTATTCATGAGGTTGAACAACAACATCATACTTCTTCTCAACCTGCACAAGAGATAGATCCAAAAGATAAAGGCAAAGGGATCTTGGTAGAAAAGAAGAAGAAGATGATGACATTGGCACAATTAAGACAAATTCAGGTTGCCAAAAATGAGGAAGCAGCTAGAATATTACAAGCAGAGATAGATGCTGAAGAATCAAGGAAGAATGTTCAATCAAAAAGGCCAATTAGTAAAGCTAGAGAAAGGAATGATATGATGGCTTATCTGAAAGGTCAAGGATATACAGGTTTAGTTAGATTGACATATACAGAGATGAAGGATCTGTATGATGCTGTTAGAGAAGCTATTCAAAAGGATCTTGCAAGCATTATTTCTTTTGAAGATAAGGAGCTTGAAGATAAAAGAAAGGAAAGAGCTGCTACAAGAAGCTCAAAGAGGAAAAGAATCACTGATGAACAGCCATCAAAGAAGTTCAAGGAAGCTGTTGAATTAAGAACAGACACAGTTGATGAGCTCAGAAATTATCTTAGAGTTGTTGACTTTGAGAATCCAAAATTGAAAGAAGATACTGATAAGAAGTCCAAGATATCTACTTTTTCAGTTGTAGAATCTAAAGAAGGAGATTATCTGATCTTTCATAGACAAGATGGAAGTTTTAGAGTGTTCAATTCATTATGGGATATACTACATCTGATTGATAGAGATGATATGCTTCAGTTATATCTCCAAGTGCAAACTTATTTTGAGCATATTCCACCACAAGGAGTAGGTTTGATATTGTTAGGAGATCTCACAACAATCTGGGAGACAGAGGAATCAAAGGACAGTACTTTGTGGGAAAATCAAGACAACTGGGAGATTAACAGATGGAGATTCTTTGAATCAGTTGGGATACATGTTTTGGAGTTAGAAGATGGCACTATGATTCATATGCTAGCAGAACAGAGATATCCACTCACAAGAGATCTGATGATCAGGATGCTAGAGCATGGAATGGAAGTGGAACAAGAGGATGAAGTAGCATTGATGGTCATAAAATTATTCATCAAGTGGACTACTGAATCTGAAGATTAATGCATAACTACTGGTATGGTTTAATTATTATATAAATCTTTTGAAAAATAAGTACTTTCTTCAAAGTACTGCTGGTCAGACAGTACTTTCTCAAAGTACTGCTTGCAGCATAAAACCAGTAAAGTCTTTTGATAAAATCAGTAATTTTTGATAAGTGCAAAAACATTTTGAAGCACAAAGATTAAACAGCAACAAATGGTTTTGAAAGCAACAGCATGGTGTTAGTACTTGTACTACACAACAAATGGTAATCAACTCACCATGTTTAATAAACAAGAAAGAGTTTGACTCATCATGAGGGTACGGCTCTGATGTGATTATCAAATCCGTTTTTAGTTGGCAATTTACTAAAAATTGTATGGTTTTCAACTCACCATATCTATATTAGTGAAGAGTTGGCTAGCCCACAAGATAATGGCTTTGTGGTAAAGGCTGTGGAAAACCATTATATGGTAATTAGTTCACCATGGTAGTGATTGTACTAAAAGAACTAGCTAGTCCAAAAGCAAACGGCTATTTGGTAAAGACTACTCAAATCCGTTGATAGCTGATGATTTGCTAAAAATCATATGGTTATCAATGTACCATGGTTTTTCCTAAATCTAAATATTGGCTACTCCAGAGTTAATGGCTTTGGTAAAGAGACATCAAAATCCATTAAGTTTTCAATGATTCACCTCTCACAGGAGTTAACACACCTGGAAGTGATGAGAATAGTATGAAACTTTTAAAGATCTGATGTACATATTGCCAATATGATGCTGAGTTGCTGAAAAGATATGATGCTGAAAAGAATTGTTGCTGATGAAGATTGAAGATACTGATTGCATTGATGATGACAAAACAACGAGTCAGATTTTAAAGAAACAACCTTTCCTTGAAGATAAAGTGTTGAAGTTAAAGACATACAAAGAAACTTGAAATCAAGCAAGTAGAATTCAAGTTAGGGGAGGATTGTTGGGCTATAAAAGTCAAAGTACTGCTACTCAAGTCAAAGTACTGCTGTTCAATTAAAGTACTGCTGCTTGTTTAAGGACTGCTATGCAAATAGTTTAAGGACTAATGTGTAATTCTAGAAAGTTCGTATTAGATTAGAGTTATAATTAGAATTACTTGTCGTTCAAGTATTGTAAACCGACTAGGGTTTTCCTTGTGCCTATAAAAGGATCCCTAGGTTGGCATTAGAGATATAAGTTAGAGACGAATATATGCGATTAGAGATATACGATTATTAGAAGTATTAGAGTTTAGAGTTTGTTAGTGAATCTGTGTAAGAAAGCAGGTTCAAGGTTTTAATAATATTCAAAGTCGTTTATTAATTCTTCTTAGCTTTGTTGAAGTAGATTCCGCATACTTAGCAAAGTATATCAGTGTTTCATTATTAATAGTTTTGAATTCATTCAAAGTTGTTAAACCGTAGACAAGCTACAAGTTAGTTTGGTCATAGTATATCGATCCAACATATTCCATAAAAATTACATCTTAATTCGAACTACATCAAAAACGCCCAAACTTTGACCTAATTCAATCAACTCGAATTAAAACCTAATTGATACAATTTGATGATGTTACTTACTTGCTTAGGTGCCATTGATGATCTTTCAACTCTCCTGCAACTCTTAATAGCCTTCTAATGGTCGAATTAATGAACCCCAAGTGTGGTGGAATGAGTGTGTGTGTGTTTTTATGATTTTTGAAATCTTGGGTATATATACTTCACTCCATCCGATCAGTATTTCAACCAACCGATTCGGATTGAATTTTTGCAAAACTCACTTTTTCTTCTTTCTTTCAACACCTTGACTCTTGTGAGAAATGTTTTCACTATTCCAAAATACATCTTTTAAGTATGAAAAATACCCAACACACTTATTCTACCAACTTGTTATTCAATCTATCTCTACAACTTCTAAAACAAAACTTAACTCCATAAATTAAAACTTAATAAAACCAAGATAACCAAAAGGTCTTAACTTAACTCAAACTTAAATGCAAATATTAAACTACTAAAAATGCATTAAAATAAATAAAACAAACAAACACTAGCACAAGCCTTGTGCTTTTATTCTTCAACTTTTGTCTTCATCCTTCAAAATATTCATGCTTCAAGATGTCTTCATTTTGAAATTTGCCGGACAACTCCCGATTAGTCAATTGCGTTTTGAACTTCCTTGCAAAATTTCTTCCATCCGGACAAACTATATCAAACTTAACATGCCATTCTCCATCACCTTCTTCCTTCTTGTAAACACTAGCTCCTTCGGGTCCCCATTCCAAATTCTTCAATTGAACCGGTAAAGATCCAAGAAAATCTGTCAATTTATTGAACACAAAAACATTTTTGAATGGGTTATAGAAAACCTCCATAGCTAAAGCTCTTTCCAACTCATCTTCAATACCAAAGTAACTAGGGACAATCGGCCCATATTTAGGTCTTCCCTCTTCATCTCTACCAACTTCGAAACAACCTAAATGATCTTCTTCTTCCTCATCTTCATGCACTTCCTTCACAATATTGCCTCTAGGTCTAGGATAGTAAGTATGCTTCAAGATTCCATCACTAATAGTCATAGTACCTCTACCCATATCTATAATAGCTCCGCAAGTTCTCAAAAACGTTCTTCCTAACAACAATGGTAACTCCTTATCCACCGGAATGTTAAGCACAAGAAAATCGGCTAAGAAAGCTTGATATCCTACTTGAACTCTAACATTCTTCACTTCTCCCAATGCTTTTGCTCTTGAATTATCAGCCATAGTAAGATTATATTGATTTGGTTGAGGATTACCAAGTCCTAATCTTTTGTATAATGGATACGGCATCACATTCACACTTGCTCCTGTATCGGCCAATGCATACATCGCATCGGTTCCATTTACCTTAATTGGTAACACAAAATTTCCCGGATCGCTTTCTTTCTTAGGCAACCCATTCTCAACTATCCTTTCCCTTGCAAACTCATCAAAATTCTTATCCTCTAGCCTAGCAGTTGCCATCATAACCGCATCTAATTTCTTACGATAAGTCATGTAATTGTTCAACACTTCTATAACCGGCTTCTCTTCCATAAGCTCCTTAAACTTCATTTCTAAGTTTTCCAAAACTGCTTCCTTCTGCTCTTGAGTCAATGGTTTAACTTCTTGGGGTGATTTGGGTGGCGAACTAGATGAAGAACTCTCATTTTTAGGGGTGGAGGGTTGGGTAAGTTTGTTAAGTGGTGCTTTCTTTCGATTTGCCTTTCCCATTTTAACAATCTCTCCTCTACCTTCCTTCTTCTCTACCATATCATCATCTACATCAATCCTCATCTCTCCCAAAGCAAAATCAACCCTACATTTAGTCTTAACCATAAAATTTCTACCAAACATCACTTCCGGTTCACCCGCATTTCCATATTCCAACACAACAAAGTCAATCTTGAAAACATGACCATGAATATTAACATTCACATCTCGCACTATCTTTCTCCCATAATCTTCATAATCAAGCCTAACAAAGCCAAGCTTACCAAGCATATCCTCCGTAATATAATTTTCACCATACTACATATTAAGTTGAGCATCCCAAGCTTTAATGCCTTCTACACCACATGGTGTAGCATACCTCATAAACGGTACATCAAACTCTCTAGGTGGTGCTTGTGTAAACACAACTACTCTTTTCTCCTTAGGTACACAAACAATGCTTTCGCCAACTTCTTCTTTTCCTTCTAAACCAACCTTAGCTTCGTCCAAAATACTTTCCAATTTCTCCAAAGAATCACCTGAATCTTTCAACATCTCTTCCAAATTTCTCAAGTACTCCGAAACATTGCTTAAACTCTCCATTCTACTTAAGCACTAACTATAACATAACCACAAAAACAAAAATCCAAACTATTAGCGTGAGGGTTAGTTATAATCGAATCATATCCAAATGTAAAACCAAAACAAGCAAACAAACAACTTCAAACTATTAAAACATCAAAACAACTGAAAATTAAAAATCACAAAAACTATTACCGAGGCAACCATCCGATCGGTATTACATTCCATCCGATCGGATGGACAAAATGCAAAAAATGAAATCGCCCCAACCGAATCGGATGCGGGCAGCGTCCGATCGGTTAGATCAATTAACTATCAATCATTAAACTAATTAATCAACTTTTAACCTTAACTTAATAATCATAAAACTAATTATCAGCACATTTAATAAAAACTATTAAACTACCACACATTAAACCAAAAATTAACTATATTAACTAAGCATTTAACATATTAAAATTCTTCTAATAACCCTAAATTAATTATCCTAATTAATCTACTACTTAAACTAATTAATCATAGCATTAATGAGGCATAAAAACTGAAAGATAACAAAAATTACTAAGACAAAAATATTTACCGAGACCACCAACCGATCGGATGGGCATCCATCCGATTCGGTTGGTTCCGAACCAAACTTTTTTTTTTTTTTTTTTTTTTTTTTTACTTTTTACTTTTAGCTCTAAAAAAAAACTATTCTACTAAGCCCAACTACCAAGAAAATCTTAACAATTCCCCGGCAACGGCGCCAAAAACTTGATGTGCGTGTCGTTGTGTTCAAGTTTTAAAATTTATAAACACGATTTATCCAATTCTCTAATCACACATACGAGCAAGTATACTCGTCCGTGGTAGTAAAGGTGGGTAAGTCGAGATCGTTCCAAGGGAATTGGGGTTTAGGTTTAGTAAAATAAGTTTTAGAAAAAAGGGTGTCAATCCAATTTGAAGTAAATTCAAAAGCAAGCAAGGTTCAATCAATCAAAAACAAATATACTTGTGTGTTATTCTATGACCAATTGTTTAGAGTAACCAACCAAGTTGGATGTAACTTGTAGTGATGCACAACTTAATATGAATGATTCACAATCAATGGTTTTTATCATGAGAAATCATATCTAGAATTTAATCTCCTAGTTAATTCCTTTCGGCCTTGATTAACTATTACGACAATTCTTTTAAGCTTTTTGTTGTTTGAAAGCATTTCTTATCTTAAGAATTCCTACGAATCCTTTCGGCCTTTTTCGTGATGAAATCGTTTCCAAATCCATTTTAATGAGTAAAGATGGTGTTTGTCACACACCATAATCCATACTAATTCGTGCACTAACTTTTTGGAATAAAAACATAAAGAAAACTCCTTTCGGCCTTTGTTAGTCTTTAACATTGTTTTTACCAACCAATTAAGCAAGATTAGATTGTATCTCAACAAACTCATAAAACAATATATGTTTTCATGCATCACTATGATAAGATTACTCCAACAATTGTCACATCATACACACACAATTACAACCAAAATTACTCCATAACAATCATAATCAAACACAAGTAATTAACCAAACTTTCATTCATCTTATAGTAAAAGTAAAAGTAGTTCATAATAACTCAACAAGAAATACCTAATCGAGGAATTACAAGAACTAGAATTGTGGAACTATAGCAATCCACACTCCTCCAATCGCCTTTGATTACACGTAAACAACTCCACACACGGACACAACTCTTGAGACTCGAACTCAAGGCTTCCTGGACGTTTTCACAGCAACTACAAGCTTTTGGGCAATAATAATAAGTTAGTTAGACTTGGTGTAAGCCTTAACTCGATTTGCCTTTGGGTTGTCACCTCCCAAAAACTTCTCTTTTTGTAAATTAGCCAAGGGTTTCTTAAATAAGTGAGGAAACCCTTATTCTCCAAGCAAAAACATCCAATATCAGTAAATAGCCAAGAAATGATAAGCCTCAATGATTATGGGGCTTAACTTCTTCATTAAATGCAACTTTGTAACTCCAGCGTCAGCCAACCGATCGGTATTTGGCTCCAACCGATCGGTTGGAGCTCTCGGTAAAATAATCTTCTCCCATCCGATTCGGATGTGGGCGCCATCCGATCGGATGGATCACTCTGCCATGCAACTTTATTTCTTCTTTCTCTTTTCTCGTTACGTGCTTGATCCTTCGCTGTACCACTACTTCCTATCATAGAACTTGATCTTTTCTTGATATATAAGCATGTAAATCTTGAACTAATCAAATCCTTGAAGTATCGCGTGGTTTCTTTCTCGTAATTCTCCAAATGTGCATAATCTCTTCATCTCTTCGTCTTTTCCTCAACTTTTCCTGTACTTGGCTATATTTACTTGCATACACACTTTTTCATCATTTAGCAAAAAATACACACAAATATAACCAAATATGATGCACAAAACTAGCAATAACGCGCCCAAAAACATGTTAGATTTAAGCGTTATCAGTACCCACAGCTGCAGGTTTGTCAAATGCAACGACCCCCACAGTTTTAAAATTTTAGGTAGTTGTTCCCTGTTATGATAGGTCGTTTCCTGATGCACTCAGGATATTTGGTGTAGGACGTCCATTAGAGTACAATGCTTTTGGATCATGTGATTGCGTCTGCTCAAATTTTCATTTTAGAGTACTTTCCCAGTGCTAATCAAGGTACCTTTATCATTATTTCAGAGTATGTACCTACAACATTGAAGGAGTGTATGTTGCACTTACCTTCTGTTCGTGAAGTGCAGGAAAAAAGGATTCGTGCTGCTGTGAATACGAAAAAAAATGAACTCATTTAGAGGAAAAGCTAATTGAATCCAATAATAATATACCATAGATGAAAAGCTAAGTACCTTTTGACATGGTTTTGGTGGTTTTTGGCATAATAGTAAAAATTATTTTGATGAAGCAAGCATTTCATCAGCAGTCATTAGCAAAATGATTGACTGAATCCCGACGATAGATTCTGAAGATGAGCAGGGTACAACCATATCCACAGTCAATGGTAATTTGGAGTTTATAGACGTTGACTTTGCATACCCATCAAGACCGGAGAGTTTGGTTCTGAAAAAGTTCAACCTGAACATAAAGGCGTGCCAAACTGTTGGATTGGTTGGTCAAAGTGGGTCAGGAAAGTCAATGGTGATAAATCTGCTTGAAAGATTCTATAATCCACTTATGGGGGAGATCCTGTTGGATGGCATCAGCATAGAGTCGCTTCAGTTGAATTAGTTGCGTGGACAAATGGGGATGGTGAGTCAAGAGCCAATACTTTTTGCAACCACAATCAGGGCTTCGGTATTGTGGGTTTTTGTGTGTAAATATAAAGAGTGTCATTGTGGATGATAGGTGGAATTCTGGTATGCTTATGGATATTTCTCAAGAGCAGATTCTTTCCAGTTTGTGTATGGAGCTTGATTGCAGAAGAATTGAAGATGGTTTAGTTGGTTTTTCATTTGCAAATGTTGGTGCAAAAGGTTTTCAGTGTAGCTTGGAGTTTTTTATAGTTATAATTTTTGATAGCATAGTTTTTGTTAGTTTATCTTTGCTATGCGTTCTCCCAAAGCATGTTTTGGGTAGGCACGTTAAATTGTAGCTTTCCAAGGATTTTCCGTTGGAGCATGTAAATATTTCTTATTATTATAAATAAAATTTAAAGGTTTTCACTGTCCTTTTTTCCAAAAAAAAGAAAATATATATATATATATACATACATATATAATAACATATATATATATATATATATATATATATATAGTGAGACTTTCTTGCGAGAACCATTTTATCTGCGAGAACTGAGAGAACCACCAAAAACATACATGCACGCCTTCAATAATTGTATTTTTGCACATATGTTCTAAAAACAACATATATGTTTTAAAAAAAACATAGTTGTTCTAAAGAATTTGATAAGAAATTGGAAATACAACATTTTTCTTTGAAGGTGTGCATGTATGTTCTTATAAGGCGTGCAACGACAATATTGCGGCCTTGTGTAAGGTTTTTGTGAAAAAAGAGGATGAGTTCATGATGATATTGAAGAACATAGGTGGATACTTACGATTATTGATGATTTGTGATGCGTGGGTTTTGCAACCTTACAACAGGTTTTACCTCTCGAGGGATCTCAAGAGGCTTACAACCCCACCAGGCAGTGTACCTGACCGATGTAGTATAGTGTAGTGGTAAGTACGGGGGATTGATCGTTCTCCACAGGGAATAGTGTTCGTTAGGTATGAAAAACTACTCTAATAGGTCTAAGGGTGAGAGAAGATTCTTTTTATGTTTTTATAATTTTATGAAAGCAAGTAAAATCTCGGGTTTGAAAGAGTGGGCGGAATTAGTTGCTAGTCAACTAACCCAAGTTACTACGAATGCAAATAAAATAAAATAACAGAAAAAGAAAAGGTGGTAAAACTTATGTGGAGAGAAATGTGTTTACTTAGATTTCCTTACTCCCTAACTATCTTTTACCGGTTGATTAGTGTGTATTAATTGCGTGGATGACGGGTGTATTCCTTAATACCAATCGTGGGGTGGCGTACGTACTTCCCCAACTCTATGAACTCCTACTTCACTCCTATGTCGAGCCGGCTAGGAAGCTCCTAACATGGGATCACTAGAATTCGCTCATGCATTAAATACAACCATAAAAACCTTAGTACGCATTGGTTCATGTTTCTTAAGACGTTCAAGCAAGTTACCGAATAGGAAGTTAGCCAGTTTTCTTAAGCCTAACATAGATGAACAATCATCCAAAACAACTAATAACACACTAATAACCAATAATCAATAGCTAGGTTTCATTAGATCTAAGCAAACATAAAGAAAACCTAGCCTAGCATGTTAAACAAAAGACAAGAACAAGATAGAATCAAACAACACATAGACATATTGAATGATTAATTGATAACTTATCTTCAATGTAACATGGAAGATCTCAAGGCAAAAAGCCTTGAAAAAGCTGCTAAAATCGTCTTAGGGTTTTTCACACACAAAGTTCCACTAAGTTCCACACTAATGACAAAAAATTGCAAAACTATATATAGAGATTAAGGTCTGACGGCGTCACGTTGTAGATTCTGACGCCGTCACCTCGCCGCTTTTAGGGTTCCCGGATGGCCTTCCTGACGCCGTCCCTCTTTAGACCTCCAAAATCCGTTCTGGCTTATCAAGGCTTGACGCCGTCAGATTATGGCTTGACGCCGTCCCTCTTTAAGTTAAGCCGTGACGACCTTGATTACTTCAAAGGGTGACGCCGTCGGATTTTTTATGCAAAATTCTCTGGCTTATCATGAGTAATTTTCATATCCACCTTTTTCTTGCCAAGCCATGACACCGTCCAGGGCAATCCCTGACGCCGTCAAAGGTACTTTTTAGCCGATTTTGAGACTTTGTCGTTTTCTTCACTTTTATGCTCCAAAAACGTCCAAAATGCTTCCTTTTCCAGATTTCTTCTCCAAAGTACCTAAAATGACAAAAGGAACGATTTAGGGCAATATTTGATCAAATAAATACGATTTAGGGCTTAAATGACCCCCTAAAAGCGGTACACTTTTCGCTTCATCAAATACCCTTACACTTGAGATTTGCTTGTCCTCAAGCAAATGCGCTTTTATTCTAATCAAAATACAAGTTAGGGGTCATTTAATGCTAACATAAAAGTAATTACAACAAATATTCGTTCCACTTTAATCATAATAAGCACGGAGATTACACACTAGCACCTCACAAGTAGTGTTTAGATACTCACATCTCTCAAGTGTCATCAAAATAAATCTCATAAATGAAAACGAATAATATCTCTCACTACCTGTCATAGCAAATAGATTACCATAGGCTTGGGAAAGGATCGAAAACCTCCTCCACTAGGCGTAACCACCTAAGATAAACTATCAAAGAGGGATTTTACATGGGTTATAACGTTAGGTGTAGGGAAAAGGAAAACACGGTTTTGTTGGATAAAGGATATTTTACTGGTGGCGAGTTAAAGATCTTGATTAATTACATGTACTATACAATGTTGCTAAGCCAAGACTCGACTCAATCTTAAGCTAAAAACAAAATAACAAAAACATAAAATAAACATAAAATGAAACGGGATGGTAGTCCATATGTTTTTTTTTTATTTTTCATTTTCTCATTTTTTTGTATTTTTCTTGATTTTTTTTTTTTTTTTTTTTTTTTTTTTTTTTTTTTTCATACACTCTTGCCCTACCATCCAAAATAATACATCATAGGGGCATTGCATTCCCCTTACACTTAAACGTTTACATAACTTTACAAATAACTATTCTAATGACTCGAATTAAGATAATTGAAACACTTGGAGTACTTTTAAAATATTTAGCACATATGGGGGTAATAAATGATGTTCTTCCCCATTACTCCATTACACTAGTACTTTACCCATGAGTCCCAATCGTCCCAAAACAATATGTACAAGGATATGACTCGACTTAGCAACCATGTAATCAATTAGATAATTAACTTGGGTTTAAACAAATGTTGTCACAATAATGCACTAAAAATAAGTGCATACAAGGTAGGCTAAGGCGATTTGGGTGTACATTTTAGTGGGGTGTAACAAATTCTTCCTTTAAGTAAAATGCTTAAAGGTCAAAACAAAAAGATAGGCTCTGAGGGGTGTACTAGGGGTATCGTGTACTAAAAATGAGTACCACGCAAAGGGTGTGGGAGAATTACTTGACCAATGTAGCCAACGTAATTATAACAAAAACACAGGTGTAAAACAATGGGTTAATCCTAATGCCTCTTATCATGTAGTAAATCTAACTACACGAGTGTAGTCTCACTTGTGGCCTCGGAATGGTCCTAACGCAAGTTCTAGAATCTAAGTGCTACCGGTACACACATCATAGCATAAATGCTTTTCCTACCAATTCTAGGGGCGAACCTCACATATTTGGGGGTGGAAAATTTTTTAGTGGTACGGTTTTTGTGCTAGTCATATAACTCCTATCCATGAGACGCTCATTAAGATCAAAGTTTCACTCCTAAATGTTGTAAAAAAATTTAAATTTGGCACTAAAATTACCCTAACAGGTATTTATCTCAGTTTTATTACACATCTACTATTAAACAAATAAAAATCAAGCGTAATAGCATTCTCTAATCGTACTTTTACCCCCCCTTACACTTAAGATGAACATTGTCCCCAATGTTCAAATAACAAGATGTAAAAGAAAAAAGTAAAAGAATGAAATCAAATACTCCCCTGATTCGCTCGGTGGATAATGAAGTAACATGGTTAGATCTTCTTCCAAGGTAATGTTGAAGCTCCATGACTAATGCATCGCCATAAGCTTGATCCAACAAACATTTCCTTGTCCAAAATAACCTGTTAAGCCTGAGAAAACAAACACGAAAACCTGCATAACATCGGCGGGATAAACTCTATATATAAGGATATAATGCTTGTGGAATGATAATTTTGCAGATTCCTGGAGATTATAAGTTATATATTTAATAAAAAAAATTTATGAAAACAAAACTTTCAAAAATTTTTCAGAAAATTAAACCTGACGCCGTCAGGTTGTAAATCCTGACGCCGTCAGAAATGATCTGACAGAATTCTCATGTTAAGTTTCCGGAAAATTTTTGGAAAAACCTATACCTTACTTCCTGGAATTCCTGCAAAACATCATTATGACTCGATACAAGCATTTGACTCAAACAAATACTAATATGTATGTTCATTTAATATTATTACGATTCATGTTCATTTGTTCTAATAAACCGATTTGGATTTCCCTTACACTTATCTTTTGCAAAATACCTTTATATGTAGTTAAGACGAAGTTAAAAACAAATAAAGCATTTTCACAAATTAGTTTTTGAACATGAATCAATACTAATAAAATTTAAACATACATACGGAAACAAATAAAGTCAAACAAACAAATAAATAAACACACAAAGCAAATAAAACTTGGGTTGCCTCCCAAGAAGCGCTTTTCTTTATTAACGAGTCTTGTAGCTAGACTCAAAGTCACGTACATTACGTGACTCCATCATTGGTCACGGTTCCTAGGCCATTCTCATTTGATTCTCTATCAGAATTACTCTCATAGTAAAGGTATTTCGGATCCTCGAGGTCAAAAGGATTGTTTTGGTATTTAGAACTAAGCTCCTTATCATGCTTAAAGAATCCACTTGATAGGTCAAAAGTGTACTTACATCCCCGTCTCACATCATCGTCACGTAACACGAGTTGGGAACTTAGCTCATCGAGCCCTCCATAATCAACCTCCTTGAATTCTCTCATCTTGTAAGGCGTTTGGTATGAGATTTCCCTAATCCCATCGGTGAAAGTCATGATCCCATTGAGATCGTCCACAACCAAGCTTGTGGTATTGCAAAAAGGTGCCCCAAAAACAACTTGTGATAACCTGGGATCGATGTACTTTTCGATATCATCGACGATTGCGAAGCTCATAGTGAATGTCATATTTCCTACAAACGCCTGCACATCATTATCTATGCCAACGTCATTCATCCCTTTATGAATCATTCCCCATCTGCAAATGTTGTTATAATGAAACAAGGACATCACATTTTTGGGTAAACATATGTCAATGTAAACATTATAAAAATGCTTGTGACCAATCATGCAAGGTATTTTGAGATTATTCGGATCACGTTGCTTAATTCGGCCAGGCCTTTTACCGTGTAGCCCCCATGTGTTGCAAATTGCTGATGGTTGATACTCATACACTTCTTCTCTGCCATCCCGAAAAATCACTTTCCTGACACCATCGGTAAATAATACACTACTATCATCCTCGTCGAGTATCACTCCCGTTGCGTTTATGAATGGTTTGCCTAGAACAAGGCTAGCTAAGGATGGGCTGATGATAGAGTCCATGTTATTAAATACAGTTAGCTCGATATGAAAGAGGAACTTTTCTATCACAATTGGTACCCTTCTTATTACCCCGATGATATTAGACCCTTCATATTTGACCTGTTCGGTGAAGGCTTCGTTATATAGAGAAAGGGATATTGCATTCATAGAAGAATTGGGGTTTATGTAGGCATCTTTAATGAACTTTTTCCTAGTGGTGCAAGATATCTTAAAGACCCTGGGAGCGCCATCCTCTATTCTCTCTCCAAATCCCATAGGCAACTTTGCTGTGCCCCTCTCAAGTTCCTCCACCAGGGGGCGGTCTAGAAGAACTGGGAGCCCATGAGGCATTTCGGATTTCTCTTCCGAGCCCTTCTCATCACTCACCTCTCTTGTACTCGAGTTCTTTGGTGAGTCTAGATAGTCGTCGGGCGCCTCGGGGTTCTTTTCGGGAACTTCACCCTCCATTTCATTGTCCACATTCTCGGTTGATTGTTGGTCCAGATTGGGTTTAGGAACAGGTATTGTTGTAATGGTGTTCACGAAGTGGAGAGGTTTCGAAGGGGTATGCGTATCTCCAGTTTCTTTTCCGTTTTGTGATATGTGTTTGAAGAGTTTACTAGGGTGCTTGATTTTTACAGGAGGGGGTGTTTGGTGAGTCACCGTGACAGAATTGATCTCATTAACTCGTGCCAACTCACAAGTTGACCTGCCAGCAAGGCGATCATTGATAACCTTTAACAGGTTATCAACCTTGTTGTTCATATCAACTTGTTGTTGTCTGAATTGATTCTCAAGTTTGGAGAGCTGTATTTCTTGAGAGAGAATGAATTTTTGCAGTGATTCCTCGCGATTTTGTTGTTTATACGTATGTTGCTGAGGATAATGTTCAGACCAGGTGAGTGGGGTAGAGTCATTGAATGATACGCTTCGAGTTTGGTTCCAACTAAAATTTGGCTTACTCTTCCATGCCTCATACCTATCTTCGGAATTCTTGTGTCCATAATTAGTAGTGAGCCACTTATCTCCCGCCTTATCGATTCGCGAGGCTGCGAATTCTTTGAAAGCCTGTTTGGGGAGTTCCATGCAATCATGAGCGTTATGGGGACCACTACATAATTTACACGAAGAAGTGATTTTGTTCACTTGGCTTGAAGGTTTAGGAGCCTCGTAGGATTTCATGAGAAACTTGACTTGGTCTTCAAGTTCTATGATCCTACGGTTGGAAGTGCTTGAATTGTTCGAAGGCAAAGATATTGCCTTGACCGTTTTATTCAAATCACGGGGATCACTCCAACTTTCGTTGTCATAAAGAGCAAGATCCTCTAGGAGAGCCCATGATTGTTCCGCACTTAGATCACGTAGCTTACCACCGGCCGATTGGTCGATGGTTTGCCTTGTGGAGAGATTGATATGGTCATAGAAGATTTGGACTTGGAGCCAAAGTTCTATGCCATGGTGAGGGACTTTTTGGAGTAAGTCCTTGAATCGAGTCCATGCCTCGTAGAGGGTTTCGCCTTGACGTTGTTGGAACATCAAGATATCATTCCTTAGCTTGGTGGTTCTTCCCGGTGGGAAAAACTGAGCAAGGAAACGAGTGGTGAGATCATCCCAAGAGGTGATGGAACCTGCGGGTTGACGTTCTAGCCACTGACTAGCTTGGTCCTGCAAAGAGAATTGAAAGAGACGCAGTCGGGTCGTCTCTCGAGTGGCAACATCAAGGTCTATAGAATCAACAATTTTAAGAAAGTCCTTGAGATGTTGATTAGGATCTTCAGAACGAAGTCCATGGAATGCGCATCCGCTTTGCACCAACCGGATGGTGTCGGATAGCAAGGGAGTGACATTGGCTCCTTGAGTGAGCTCAATGGTGTTTCGATAGCCATGGTGGCTAGGACGGGAGTACTCTCCTAAAGTACGGGCTCTAGGAGGTGGTGGTTGTTGTGGTGGGTTGTTGGGATCAAGGATATTACCACCTTCCATGATGTCGGATGGTAATGGTTACGAACAAAGAAATGAAGAAAAAAGATAGACTAAAGAAAACCTAGAAAAAGAAAATAAAAATCTCACTAGAAAGGAATCTAGTGAGTAGACCTATAAAAAAAATTCAACCTAAACAATAACTATTCCCCGGCAGCGGCGCCAAAAACTTGATGCGTGGTTTTGCAACCTTACAACAGGTTTTACCTCTCAAGGGATCTCAAGAGGCTTACAACCCCACCAGGCAGTGTACCTGACCGATGTAGTATAGTGTAGTGGTAAGTACGGGGGATTGATCGTTCTCCACAGGGAATAGTGTTCGTTAGGTATGAAAAACTACTCTAATAGGTCTAAGGGTGAGAGAAGATTCTTTTTATGTTTTTATAATTTTATGAAAGCAAGTAAAATCTCGGGTTTGAAGGAATGGGCGGAATTAGTTGCTAGTCAACTAACCCAAGTTACTACGAATGCAAATAAAATAAAATAACAGAAAAAGAAAAGGTGGTAAAACTTATGTGGAGAGAAATGTGTTTACTTAGATTTCCTTACTCCCTAACTATCTTTTACCGGTTGATTAGTGTGTATTAATTGCGTGGATGACGGGTGTATTCCTTAATACCAATCGTGGGGTGGCGTACGTACTTCCCCAACTCTATGAACTCCTACTTCACTCCTATGTCGAGCCGGCTAGGAAGCTCCTAACATGGGATCACTAGAATTCGCTCATGCATTAAATACAACCATAAAAACCTTAGTACGCATTGGTTCATGTTTCTTAAGACGTTCAAGCAAGTTACCGAATAGGAAGTTAGCCAGTTTTCTTAAGCCTAACATAGATGAACAATCATCCAAAACAACTAATAACACACTAATAACCAATAATCAATAGCTAGGTTTCATTAGATCTAAGCAAACACAAAGAAAACCTAGCCTAGCATGTTAAACAAAAGACAAGAACAAGATAGAATCAAACAACACATAGACATATTGAATGATTAATTGATAACTTATCTTCAATGTAACATGGAAGATCTCAAGGCAAAAAGCCTTGAAAAAGCTGCTAAAATTGTCTTAGGGTTTTTCACACACAAAGTTCCACTAAGTTCCACACTAATGACAAAAAATTGCAAAACTATATATAGAGATTAAGGTCTGATGGCGTCACGTTGTAGATTCTGACGCTGTCACCTCGCCGCTTTTAGGGTTCCCGGATGGCCTTCCTGACGCCGTCCCTCTTTAGACCTCCAAAATCCGTTCTGGTTTATCAAGGCTTGACGCCGTCAGATTATGGCTTGACACCGTCCCTCTTTAAGTTAAGCCGTGACGACCTTGATTACTTCAAAGGGTGACGCCGTCGGATTTTTTATGCAAAATTCTCTGGCTTATCATGAGTAATTTTCATATCCACCTTTTTCTTGCCAAGCCATGACGCCGTCCAGGGCAATCCCTGACGCCGTCAAAGGTACTTTTTAGCCGATTATGAGACTTTGTCGTTTTCTTCACTTTTATGCTCCAAAAACGTCCAAAATGCTTCCTTTTCCAGATTTCTTCTCCAAAGTACCTAAAATGACAAAAGGAACGATTTAGGGCAATATTTGATCAAATAAATACGATTTAGGGCTTAAATGACCCCCTAAAAGCGGTACACTTTTCGCTTCATCAATTTGCATGTATTTTTATTTTATTTTAAAAGGCGTGCATGTATGTTTTTTGTGGTTCTCTCAGTTCTCGCAGATAAAATGGTTCTCGTAAGAAAGTCCCCCTATATATATATATATATATATATATATATATATATATATATATATATATATATATATATATATATATATATATATATCAAACCAAAGAAACATGGTTATATTAGCTCTTTTTGTTTGATTATAATTAGTTTTGACCCAGCTTATATTCCAATATACGAAATTCGACACTTTAACATACATTAGATCAGTCTCACTTTAAGCATATCAAGACATAGGAATCACATTAGTTATACAGTATAATCCATGAAGCTTGCACAACTCCGACGGGATTGGGTATTGTAGTTTTTGTTGTAGTATAGGCCACCAAGGAAAATAATTATACTTAATTTTCAATTTGATTCGAGGTTCCACAAGGATCTTTGTCGACGATATGTATTATAAATGTTTGAAAGATTTGCTGGGAAAAAAATTATAATGAGAAGGCCACCAAGACAATTTCAACGCTTTCCGCTGAGTATGAAGGAAAGCTTGATCCTAAGAAGCTTGAGGAGCATGGAAGTGTGTTCAGAAGTTTAGATACCGGGAATTCTATTGTCATTGCAAAAGCATTCTCTCACATGCTTAACTTGGCTAATGTGAAAGGTACTTAATTTTTCTTGTATCACTGTGTTTGGTCTTGTTGTTTATACAAGATTTTATGTTCTTATTTTGCCATTTTCAAATGTTTCTACCCAATTTCAGATTATAGTAGAATCATCAAGTGCATCTTCAAATAGTAATATTGATTCCATAAGTTTCTCAATTTCAGTCTAATGGCCATGAAGATGTAGAACACTACAGGTATATATGAACCAGATTAAATGTTGATCTATGTGACATCATTCTTTAATAGCAGCTTTATAAGATCAAGTACTTCTTTGCTTTGCTAATTGATGCGGGTATATATGAACCAGGTTCTGCGGGATTAATGTTAATGTTATAGTCAGTTAAAGACCAGGTTCTGCGGGATTAATATATGAACCAGGATCTGCGGGATTAATGTTAATGCAAGTACTTCTTTGTTTGTTTCTTACATACACCTGAAGGTATGTTACCTCTCATTGCATGTTTGTTCTATTCATATGATATGCTATGTAGCTGGACACACATCTTCTTTCCCTTTATATGGTTTCATGTACATTACATCATTGTTGGATTCAAAATATAATCTGTGTCAACTATATAGTATTGATTATCGTATATAAATGCCAAAGGCCCTATAATTTGTGTCAACTATATATTGGTTTCATCAAGGTTACAATGATATTCACTATTGAATGTTCCAAAGGCCCTATAATCTGTGTCAACTATACAGTATTGATTATCATATATATTTATGTTTATTGATATTCACTTCGGTTGTTTGGGTGATGTAAACATAGGATCAATCACCTCATTTAGCCAAAGCTGACGAAATGATCAAGCACCATTGCAACTTACAACAAAAACCAGTTATGTGTGCAGATTAAACTATTAAAAGTAGTAGGTTTTTTTTTTGTTTTTTTTGTTTTTTTTGTTTTTTGTTTTTTTTTAACATTGATTGTGAGTTTGTTGTAACATAATGTGTATAAACATGTCCATTTATATAATAATAATGTGTGTAGTTCTTTACAATTAACAATATTTTTTTTTACCATTACTAATCTTATGTTTTTCCTACTGTTTGCTAGAAGGAATCCATGTTGATGTACAAGATGAGGCAACAACCTCTAAACAACATCCGGCTGAGTGGTATTTCTCAAAATTAGCTCAGTTAAGGAAGAAAAAGTGGGACGCTTTTGAAAAGCGCAACATGAAAAAAAAAATCAAAATATAAAGCAAATAAGCTTAAGGTAGACCAAAGAAGACAAAAAAAGATGGAGCTTCACGAAGAGGAAGATGTTAGCGATGAAGAGCTTTTGGAAACAATTGACTATCACAATATGCATTTATCATATGATCAAGAGAAAATACATAAATTTAATTGTTAGATTGCTCTTTGATAAATCTAATTATGTTTATGTCACTTTATAAAGATTTCAATGTTTTGTTTTTTAATTTTTTTGTCTGACTGTATGTTTTTATTATGTTTTGTTATTTTCAATATTTGTTTACGTACACTTATTATTATTAATATTATTATGAAGCGAACCCGCCCATCAGGCGGGTTATGTAGCTAGTATATATATATATATATATATATATATATATACATGTAGGGTCCGGTTCTAGAGAAAAATATAATTAGATAGAAAAGTGAGAAAAAAAGTTATAGGGTAGATTTTGAAAACACTTGAAAGTTTAAGGCAAAAATTAAAAAAAAAAATCAACAAAAAAGAGGGATATCAATTAGATCATCATTTTTCAGTTCATTCACGAAAAGAGATGAGCTACTCCATCTCCACCTTCTGCACCGTCACCACCACCACCGTCTCCACCTTCTCCACGGTCACCATCACCACCGTCTGCACCGTTACCACCACCACCACCGTCGCCACCATCTGCACCATTAAAACCAATAAAAAAAACTCCAAATCTTATAAAATTCCGATCAAAATCCGATCCAAATAATCGTGAAAGCAGAAATTTTATATTTTAGATTATCAGAAAAATGAGGACATTTGTTATGCCTTTAGTTTTATGTTATTTTTATATATTCAGGAATCGAATGTGAGAACTCAAACAATAGTAAGTACATAATTATTAATTATTCTATTTTTATGTTATTTTGTGCATCATTGGGTATATTATATCATAATTTGTATTTTTGTGAATATGTGTAAAATTAGGGCATCTGTGTAGATTCATAACTGTTCTGACTTTAGACGTTAGGGTATCTGTTTTTTCATTATTACATATGAAATAAGCGTTAGCGCATCTGTTAGTATGATTAGGGCATCACTTGTCTTGTTACAACGTTCGTTTGTGTCGTTAGTGCATCAAAAAATATGTTACAACATCTGTTAGTTTGAGAAGAGCATCATGTTATAAGATAGGGAATATATTTGCTTAATTATTGCATCTAAAATAAGCGTTAGCACATGTGTTAGTATGACAGGGCATCACGTGACTTGTTACAGCATTATTGTTGAATCATATGACATATTAAGGCATCAGTTGCATGATTGGGCATCTTTAGACATATTAAGGCACGAGTGTGTATGTTTATTGCATCCGTTTGTATTTTAGTGCATCACTGGACATACCTTGGGCATATGTTTGTATGTTTAGTGCATCAATGAACATATTAGAGCATCAGTGAGTATGATTAGGGCATCATACATATTAAGGCATCAGTGTGAATGTTTAGTGTATCCGTTTGTATGTTTAGTGCATCGTTAGTCATAGTAGGGTATCCATTTGTATGTTTAGTGCATCGTTGGAACAAGTTGGGCATCTGTTTGTATGTTTAGTGCATCGATGAACACATTAGGGCATCAGTGAGTATGACTAGTGTAGTGCATCGTTAGACATATTAGAGCACCAGTGGGTATGATAAGGTCATCAGTGATTATGATTAGGGCACTAGTGATTATGATTACGGCATTAGTGATTATGATTAGGGCACCAGTGATTATGATTAGTACTTTAGTGCATCCGTTTGAAGTACTCCAGTGCACCCGTTTTGAGGTACTTTAGTGCATCCATTTGTAACATATTATCCGTTTGAGACTCGTGCTCGCTGAAGTATAGGTGATTGTAGGGTATTCACAATGCAAGAATCACTTGTGTGAGGCTTGTATGGATCGAATTGAAGAGATTTAGAGAGAGAAATGGGAGCCTTTTAGTGAGAGAAAGTAACTTGTGATATATTAGATTGAAAAGGTCCAACCCTTCCCATGTGTGGGAAGGGGTATATATACTACTACATATTATGTCCCTAGTGGACTGTGGAGCGAGCTGACAGAGGGTAAAGACCCGACCCACTCCACAATACTAATTAATAACTAAACTACTAATAATATTACTGATAATCCTACTAGCTATGATGATCTAATAAGTACTCGGGGTGACCGAGTCTTCTGCTGAATATTCATATTCCTAACAATCTCCCCCTAAGGGAGGTCACCCCAGAAGTAATGTTCTGAATTTCAGCACTTCTTCCTTGGATCTTGACATCATAGCTCGTACTCATTGAATCTTCAATGTCATAGATTGTTGTGCAAACATTAGTGATCTGAAGATGACTTCTCTTTTGTCTTGGATGAACTTTGAGTAATCTGTGAACGTATCATCCCACTTGAGTCTCCAAGTCATCTTTCTGTAGTAATACTCCATGTGATGAGATATACTTAGAGCCGACATGCTCACACGATATGGGGTCATGATCTTCAGCATCAGAGTTAGCAGAAGCTGTGTTGAAGGTCTTTTAGAGTGATCATGACTTCTTTGATGATGATGTAGTGTGAACATGTGGTGATGGATTGGCATCTTTTCTGCAACCAGCTACAGCAGCAACCAGCTACAGCATTCCACAGCAACATCCGCCAGAATTTCCTGCATACGACAGTTAGCAATAATTCGACCGGTACTTACAAGTTTGGATTTCGAGATAGTCACCAGCATAGTGTGAAGACTCTCTCTAATCCTTACCAAGACCGTTCCTAATCGAAAACTCACAGAGGGCTTTTTAAGATTTTACCGTAGTAAATCAACGATTAGGTGAGTCGCTGGAGATCACTCCACGACTGTAGACCGGTTGAAACCGCCGCGACCACTAAGCGTAATCCACGAGGAATTACCGAAGTGACCTGCTTTCAGGGCTGCTTGATGTTGACCCTGGCAGGAATTTCCATTCAATCATTGAGAATTACATAAGTAAATTCTCTCATAAATGTTCTGGCAGATTGCTAAGATCTGCGTAGGACTCATGAGTTTACAATTGGTGTCCTTAAAGATGAACAACCAGTGTAGAAATAATTCGTGTCCCTATGAGATCTTATTATGCATCTCGTGGCTCTAGACTCTATAGTGCGTTTTGATTTAGTGAGCGGAGGCTGGAGAGAACTGCCACCTTTTCAATATCATCTAACTCGGAGTGAGAAAGACGATAGGAATGTATTAAACTCCGTGACAATTGAAACAAGAATCCTTTGAGGGACCTTGAGTGGCTAGGGAGGGTTGTGCAGCGTATCACTGGGTCCATGATACTTTGTCTTCAATGCCAGCAATCAACTAAGTGATTCTGAAAGCATATGTATTGACCCGGTTTCTGCCTAAGTTGTAAGGAGGGCTTCTTTCTTTTCACCCTTTATCTTTACAATTCTTTTTCATTCTTCAACCCCTTCAGTGCTTACCGAGACTTCATAACTAACACCTTGTTGGGTTTATTCCAGTGTTAGCTCCATCTCAGTCGGCACTATTCCCTCAATCACTTTTCTCCTTTTTAATCATACCTAAGGACTTCTACACTAACTAGTGGATTGTCCCTGGGTAGATCCCTCCGGCTCTGGCGGGATCGTGGGAACTCGAGCCTAACCTAACCATCCTTATAACTCCATGCATTAATTAAAATGGTCGGTCTTTGGTGTACTTCCACGATTGCCATAAACCAAATCTTTGAAAAATCTCTCAAAGTGTTCATGATTCTGAAACACATTTTTGCAAACACTTGAGAGTTTTATATTTTTCAAATGCTCCCCCTCAACATGTGCTCGGGTGATAGTTTTATAAATTTGCACATGTTAGGTAGAGCTTGCAATTTTTGAATTGATCCACTTTCAGTGAACATGACCGATTCGAGACACGCTTACATCACTGGTTAGACCAGCTTGAAATTATTACCCGTCCTGGTCAAGTCCATAGAAAGTTTCTCGAAACAGTACACTCTACTCAGATACATCTTTTTCGAGACACGCTTACATCACTGGTTAGACCAGCTTGAAATTATTACCCGGCCAAGACGTATCCTTTCGATTGATGACAATTCAAGTTTCGTCAATTCTTTGGTGAAGTCTGAGCCTCGATCTCATGTTATGCCAAATCCTTTGTTTTGTAAAAAATCATTTGCTCCCCCTCAATATGTGCATCGATATACGAAAGATTATAGCACATATGGAAGAGCTTGCTTTTATGACCAAAACATTTTGCTCCCCCTCAATATGTGCCTTGATATGCAAAATGGTTTAGCACATACGGGAGAGCTTACATTAATTTCCAAATCATCACATTTTATCAGAATTTCCTATTTAAATCACATTCTCTCCCCCGATCAAAAATTTCAAACCATTTGAGATTTGTGATCCCAATTGATTTAAATAAGTTTAGAAAAATTTGGGAGAAAATGTGGTCAGGTTTAAATGTATTCTGATTTTGAAGCATACTATGCTTCCCTTGAAACACCGAGAGAGTGTCACTGCTGATGTTGCACAAATTTGGCAAGGTGTCGGAAATTTGAAAAATTTAAATCAATCAACCACCTTGTGTAACATCAAGACTTTCTTGAAGAATCAAACAAGATAAAGAGTCTGATGTAAAGAAGACTTCTCTTCTTATACACGAAATGACGCACTGAAACGTACATCAAGTCGGGAGAACATGGATATAAAGTAATCCATGCCCAGGTGAACATCACCCGGTTGGAGGAACAGCTGTCTTTTTGGCGACATGCTTTCCCCATTGTACCGTGCGGGTTGCAGTATGAAGTAACTGCAAGCCATTAAGACATGTTTTAACTGATTAGTATAACTTCTGCTCGAGCTTCATTTAAGAATCCGTGCCATTGTTGAATGACATTTCTAGATACGTAAATGTTATCGATAAACAGAAGACATGCCTAGGTAGAACTATTTTTGGTATTTTCTGATTTTTCGATTTTTATGGTTTTTTATAGGTTTTATATTTTTGTATTTTTCTTTTTGATTTAAGATATATACAACTATGTACAAGGATATAAGAAGATAATCCTTTACTCCTCCTTTTCTTCCTGAAGACACTTGAGGGTTTCAGGAGTCATGCTTTTCATGCCAAGGCGTGGGAGAATAAACTGAAACCTTTCTCTTGGGAGGGCCTTGGTGAAGATGTCAGCTAACTGAAACTCTGTCCTCACGAAGTATAGTTCCACAATTCCTTTTTCCACCTGTTCCCTGATGAAGTGATGCCTGATGTCGATGTGTTTTGACCTGGAGTGCTGAACATTGTTACAACAAAGAGCAATGGCGCTTTTGTTGTCACAATATAGGGGAATTTTGTTGTATGAGAATCCATAGTCCGAAAGCTGTGATCGCATCCAAAGGATTTGTGCACAGCAAGCAGACATAGCAATGTACTCTGCTTCAGTAGATGATATGGAAGTACTCATCTGCTTCTTAGAAGACCAACTAACCAACTTTTCCCCTAAAAATTGAGCTCCTCCTGAAGTACTTCGACGAGTGTCTTGACATCCCGCATGATCAGCATCTGCGTATGCCGTTAACTCCATTGCAGTGTCCTTAGGATACCAGAGACCCATATGAATCGTGCCTTGAAGATATCGGAAGATCCTTTTCACTGCTTCAACATGCTTCTTGGTTGGTCTGGATTGATACCGAGCACACATACACACAGCAAACAGAAGATCTGGTCTGCTAGCCGTGATGTACATCAAAGATCCAATCATGCTTCGATACTGTGTTATATCAACTGGAATCCCTGAAGGATCTTCATCCAGCTTCGTTCTATCAATCATGGGAGTGTCAACAGGTTCACTTGAATGGAATCCAAACTTTTTCAGAATCTCGTTGGCGTATTTGGATTGATTGATGAATATGCCTCCGGGACTTTGAGAAACTTGTAGTCCTAAGAAGAATGACATTTGTCCCATCATGGACATTTGGAACTTGGAATTCATCTCCTTTGAAAAACTATCACATTCACTAGGATCTGTTGAAGCAAAGATGATATCATCTACATATATCTGAACTAGCAGTAGATGGTTTCTTGACTTCCTGGTGAATAGTGTGGGGTCAACAACACCCTTGGAGAATCCGTTTGCTAGGAGGAACTTGGACAATGTATCGTACCATGCCCTTGGCGCCTGTTTTAGCCCATAAAGAGCCTTCTTCAAGCGGTAAACATGAGTAGGGTGTTCAGCATCCACGAATCCTTCAGGTTGACTCACATAAACTTCTTCCTTTAAGTCACCATTCAAGAATGCCGTTTTGACATCCATCTGGTAGACTATCATATTTCGACTAGCAGCATTTGCCAGGAAGATTCTTATAGCTTCAATTCTAGCAACCGGAGCAAACGATTCTTCAAAATCAATGCCCTCTTCTTGTCTAAACCCTTTAGCAACTAGCCGTGCCTTGTTCTTTAAGACATCACCATACTCGTCAAGCTTCACTTTGAAGATCCACTTTAAAGCAATGATCATTGCACGCTCCGGAGGAGGTACTAATTCCCATACTTCAAGTCGATCAAATTCATGGATTTCATCCTGCATAGCCTGGAACCAGCAATCTTTAGTCATTGCTTCTTTGGCATCTTTTGGTTCGACTTTGGACAGTACGGAATTGAAGAAGCACCATAGTGCATCAGTGGCTAGTTGATTACGTGTGGATACTGGACGTGAGGGATTGCCTATGATGTTGTCGATTGGATGATCACTGGTCCATTTCCTGAGATGGTCGTGAGGTTGATGGTTATGAACAGAAGTAGCAGTGCTGTGTTCCTCAGGTAAGGATGTGTCTGATGAATGTTCAGGAGCAAATATGTTTTCAAATGGAACCTCTTCAACAGGAGCAAAAGGATTAACTTCCAAAGAATTATTATCTGAAGATTCTTGCATTACTGGAGAATTTTGAGCGTTTGATGACGAAGGCGATTGACTGGCAGCAGGAGCATTGTGACTGACTGATACTGAAGCTGCAGGGCCTTCTGAACCTTGTGGGGCTTGAACCTCATCCATAGGAATTATAGCTGTTTCACTCGGGATGGTTCCATTCGTTGGCTCAAAGTATTCATCAAACATAGGATCGAATAACTTCTTCAACTCCTCACATGTAGGTGGCACATAAGAATCTGCAGGCGTGGAATTCTGTACAAGTCCTGAACTAATGGGTCCAGGAGACAAAAGGTGAAGATCGGGTCCAGAACTGATTTGTCCTGAAACAGGTAGCTCACTCAGCTCATCGAACGTAACATGAATGGTTTCCATGATTTTACGGGTCCTTTTATTGTAGATTCGATACCCTTTACTGTCAGGTGCGTATCCAACGAAAATACCTATATCTGCTTTAGCTCTTAACTTTCCCAAGTCTTGACTATCGTTAGTTAGATAGCAAAGAGCACCAAACACACGCAGAAAGGAAAGATCTGGTTTCTTGTTATGAATTAACTCGAAGGGAGTCTTCTCATGAGCCGGATGAATTAGGGATCGGTTTTGAGTGTAACATGCTGTTGCAATAGCTTCTGCCCAGAGAAACATCGGTGACTTTGAAAATATAAGCATGGTTCTTGCAGCCTCCACCAGAGTACGGTTCCTTCGTTCAACCACCCCGTTCTGTTGAGGCGTGCGAGGGATACTTTTCTGATGCGTGATGCCAATACTTTCATAGAAATTACGGAGTTGTTGGTTAACAAACTCAGTACCATTATCTGTGCGGATGATTCTGACAGTTTTATCTAGCCTTACTTGCAGCTGTTTTATCAGTTTAATGATAACCTCTGGAGTTTCGTCCTTGGTTCTCAAAAACTTTACCCATGTGAACCGAGAATAATCATCTACTATCACCAGAACATACTTCTTTCCATTTATGGTTTGTATTCTCATTGGACCGCACAAGTCCATGTGGAGGGTGTGAAGAACTTCCAAGTTGGTGTTGACGGTTTTAGACTTGTGGGTTTGTTTCTTGCTTTTACCCAGTTGACATGCAGAGCAGAGATGATCTTTCTCATATTTCAGTCTGGGCATCCCTCTAACAAGATCTTTACGGGAAAGATTATTTATGGTACCGAAGTTCAAGTGGTTCAAACGACGATGCCACAGCCATGATTTTGTTTTAGAGGCTTTAGAAAGCAAGCATATTGGAGAGGACTTCAACATTTCTTCAATTGAGATGGTGTATAGATTGGTGCCCCGACTGCCCTTGAGGAGATCTAAACCATCCAATTCTCTGACGAAACATGTATGCTTTCTGAAAGCCACTTCCAGATCTGAATCACAAAATTGACCCACAGAAAACAGATTGTGTCCTAGTCCTTCCACATAATATACCCTTGAGATTACACTATTACCAAACACATAATCTCCATAACCCATAATAGCACCAAAGTGGTCGTTCCCAAATCTAACTGTCCCGATAAACTTTTTCACAAAGTTCTTGAGCCGTGAGCGATCTCCAGTCATATGTTTTGAGCAGCCTGAGTCCAAATACCACAGGACAATTTGTACGACCTGCATTTGAAACCAGACAACAATGGATAACTGAAAAATGTGGATCCCCAAGTGCAATTGGGGTCCATTTGGTCAGCACACACATATTCAGGAACCACAGATTTCACAGATGCTACTATCTTTACTGTGGAGACAGAACTTGAGACAGGACAAGACCTAGATGGAAGGCATTGTGATTCTAAAGGCAAGATTCTACCAGTTGGTCTCCATTCCTTATTCTTCACAATTTTATGCATATTCATTTTAGGTAATGGTCTCTGTTTTCCTAAATTGAATTTCCTTCCAGTGGGTCTCCATTCCTTAACTTTTACAATTTTATGCTTATTAATTTTAGGTAACGTGCACTGTTTTCCTAAATTGAATTTCCTTCCAGTGGGTCTCCATTGATAGCCTATGCTAGCAAATGTTTTTCCTGTTGCTTTCCAAACCTTTTTGCATGCTTCAGTTATCCTACCATTCTTAACATGGGATGATGCAGAAGACATCAGGAAAGACACAACACATTCATCATGATTAGCAGAAATTAAACAATTGTCGCAAGTTTTACAGATAGCATTAGAATTCGAATTAATTACAGTACTTTTGATACTAGAATCAACACGATTCATCCTACTCATTGTAAACTTATTGTTCCTAGGTTGGGCTTCTACATTCTTCAAGTGATCATTCTTAGCTGGCGCAGTCATATCCTTTCTTTCATTTCCTCTAGACCTTGACCCGTTAGCTTGGGTGTCACTTTTTACTCCTGTAGAAGCATCGAAGGTAACATTAGTTTGTTTATCTGTCACATGCCTTCCTGATAATGATGTGTTGGGTTCTGATGTTTTGGGTGGTAGGTCAAAGGCTACATGCTTGTTCTCAACAGTGGATGATGATGCAACAAATCTATCTCTATGTCTGCCAAACTTAGGAGTTGAACCTATGGCATATTCTAGGTTTTCCTGAATCCTTTTCGTGAGTTTGCAGGCATAGACAACTGCCTTATCAAGTGGCTTATCAGTCCTATCCTCTTCAACCACCTCACGAAGTGTGTTAAGGCCCTCTCTAAGATGATCGAGATATGTTTGATGGGCAAGGCTGTTATTTCTAAGCTTAAACGGGATACGCCCAACATCAACATCATACTTTTTACTATCAGTAGCCTTTGGTGCATCACAATTACAAGTGGTGCATGGCATTTTACCTTTCACCCGAACCTTCAGATTCTCAATTTCATTTGTCAAAGAGGTTATTTGATCATTGTGATTGCTTCTTGTGACTTTAATAGAATCATATAACTCTTTGAAATGTTGTTTAACCTTTGAATTTTCTTCTCGATAACACTCATTTTCATAGTGCAACTTATTTATGGTGTTTTGATATTGAAAATTCTGAGAATCTGAAGACGAAGGTTTATTGGTGCCATATACTTCACACTTGTTGGATTTCAATTGGGCAATTTGGGCCCTCAGCAGTCGAATCGTGTTCGTGTGAGCTTGAATTGTCTCATCTCGTTTGCTTAATTCAAAATAAGTATCAAATTGATGAGGCGAAAAGTGTACCGCTTTTAAGGGGTCATTTAAGCCCGAAATCGTATTTATTTGATCAAATATTGCCCTAAATCGTTCCTTTTGTCATTTTAGGTACTTTTGAGGAGAAATCTGGAAAAGGAGGCATTTTGGACGTTTTTGGAGCATTAAAGTGAAGAATACGACAAAGTCTCAAAATCGGCTGATTTTTACCTTTGACGGCGTCAGAATCATCTCTTGACGGCGTCATGCCTTGGCAAGAAAAGTTGGATGTGAAATTTACTCATGACGGGCCAGTGAGTTAGCATGAGAATTCTGACGGCGTCACGCTTTAACTAAATCAAGGGCGTCACGGCTTAAATCATAAGGGGACGGCGTCACGTTCAAGTTTAGACGGCGTCAAGCCTTGATAGGCCAGAATGGATTTTTGAAGAGCTAAAGAGGGACGGCGTCAAGAAGGTCACCCGGGAACCCTAAAAGCGGCGAGGTGACGGCGTCACAATGCATAAGGTGACGCCGTCAGATCCAAAAATCTATATATAGTTTTCTAATCTTTTGTCATTGAGAGAGAGCTTAGTGTGTGGAATTTTGGGATAAAACCCTAAGACGATTTTAGCTACTTTTTCAGGGCTTTTAGCCTTGAGATCTTCCATGTTTCATTGAAAGATAAGTAATCAATTAATCATTCAATATGTCTATGTGTTGTTTGATTCTATCTTATGCTTGTCTTTTGTTTAACATGTTAGGCTAATTTTATCTTGTGTTTGCTTAGATCTAATGAAACCTAGCTATTGATTATTGGTTGTTAGTGTGTTGTTAGTTGTATTGGATGATTGTTTATCTATGTTAGGCTTAAGAAAACTGGCTAACTTCCTATTCGGTAACTTGCTTGAACGTCTTAAGAAACATGAACCAAACGCGTACTAAAGGTTTTTATGGTTGTATTTAATGCACAAGCGAATTCTAGTGATCCCATGTTAGGAGCTTCCTAGCCGGCTCGACATAGGAGTGAAGTAGGAGCTTGTAGAGTTTGGGGAAGTAAGTACGCCACCCCACGAATGGTATTAAGGAATACACCCGTCATCCACGCGACTAATGCACACTAATTAACCGGTAAAAGATAGTTAGGGAGTAAGGAAATCTAAGTAAACACACTTCTCTACACATAAGTTTCTCACCACTTTTCATTTTTGTTATTTTATTTTATTGCATTTGTAGTAATTTGGGTTAGTTGACTAGCAACTAATTCCGCCCACTCCTTCAAAACCGAGATTTTACTTGCTTTCATAAAAATATAAAAACATAAAAAAGAATCTTCCTCGACCCTTAGACCTAATTAGAGTAGCCTTTCATACCTAACGAACACTATTCCCTGTGGAGAACGATCAATCCCCCGTACTTACCACTACACTATACTACATCGGTCAGGTACACTGCCTGGTGGGGTTGTAAGCCTCTTGAGATCCCTCGAGAGGTAAAACCTGTTGTAAGGTTACAAAACCACGCATCACAAATTCAGGAGCATCCAAAGATGTCTATTTATTTGATATTTTCTGTTTTTCATTTAAATGTTGATATTTCAATTGCAAATTAAGAAATTCGACTTCCAATTTTGAAAAACGTTTAACCATATTGTCATGGTCATCTTTTTGAATTTTTTCAAGCAATTTTAAATTGTCCCCCTCAAGCTCAACAACACGATTCTGGGTGACATTTAACGCAATAGCATACTCATTAAATTGACAAGCAGACAATGCAGAATCAGTGACAGTGTAAAATACATCTTGTGCAATACATTTAGCAATCAAGTTGTCGTTAGTAGTGAGTATGTTTTTTCTTTCGATCTCTCGACTCTTAAGTTCTATTGCATATTCATTCACCTCACTTTCCATATCTTTAAACACTACTTCCATTTCCTTTATTTCGGCTTTAAGGGCAGTTTGCAACCCTTCAAAATGTTCTTTAAGTAGTTTAAAGAATGGCATGACCTCAGTTAAGTAACACCTTTTTGCATGTTCAAAACACCTTTCCCCCTCAGTAATGCCAGTTGGTGTGATTCTCTTCTTACATGTTTTCTCAAAATCAGCAAATAATTGCCAAAGCACATATAAGCTAATAAAGGTTTTGCATTCAGTGGGAAGAGACAAAGGCACCAGATTCCTAGGTGTATTGGGAGGATACACCGTTATGGATGCAACTTTTCTAATGAGGGGGGTGTTGGCCTTAAGTTTTTCTACCTTAAGTTTTTCATTATCTTGTTTCCAAAATATCTGTTCAGGTGTTAACTTCTTTTGAGGAGCAAACACAGTCAAACGATTTTCCTCATAATAATCATGGGGTTTGATTATTATTCGTCTGGCTATGCACTCGGGATCCCTCATTTTCTCATTCATTTTTTCTTTTGTTCTCTCACTCATCTCCTCTTCCTCTTTATAGTATATAAGCTCAGGCGGGTCATGATTAGGCATAAACATCACATTTGAATCATTTAATGCAGGTTGGGCTATCTTAGCAATCTCATGAATAGCTAATTTAGATCTACCTACATTGTTTTCGCTATGCTTGTCACTTAACTTTCTGTGCTTATACATCATTTGAGCAGTCTGCCTGGTTTGGTCTTGTGTGTACAACTTATCTTCAAGCTTATTTTTTAACGTCTTGATTCTAGAGAAATCATTTAAAAGTGTTGATTCTTTTTGTTTGAATTCTAGCTTAAGTGTATCAACACACTTTTGCGCTTCCTGTTTCTGTTTGACAGACTGTTCTAGCTGACTTTTCAAAGAACTCAACTCTAATTTTAGCGTTTCTTCTCTTACTCTAGACTCTTTAATAAGTGTACTCATTTGACCTTCTAATTTCTGCTCTCGTTCATTAAGCTCAAACTTAGCACGCTGTTCATACATAGCAACTTGTTCTTTATAGATGTTTAGTCTAGTGATCAAGTTATCATCAGGGACAGGCAATTTGTTCTCATGGTACACACATGCATTATCTATATTACCCGCATTATTTAAGGCACATACATTACTCATAGCACACACATCATTATTGACACAAGATTCACCATTTGGTACATCAGTCGAGTTGTTGCTATTCAAATACTGTTCATATGAGACAATATTGCTATTTTCCATATCAACATTACTTGAGTCAGAAACAACTGCCTGATGTACTTCTTCGGGAATCTGTTGTCCCTCGACAATATTATATGTGTCATAAATTTTTAGTACCTCAGATATCACGGATGCATTAGAAGGACCAGCTTGACGAGATGAGGCCAGGGAAGACAAGTTAGCCATGAAGATTGTTTGAGCAGTAGGTTCATCATCCACATCAGAGTCAAATGCATCACAGTCATCTGCCTTGAAGATGTTAGGATCATTAAGTGCTAGATCCTGAACAGGTTTCTCATCCACATCTTCATCAAAAGTATTTCCTCCATCACCTGCCAGGAACAATAACTCTTCCTCATCCAATACAGCTCCATTTTCTTGAGCTTGCATTAACAGCATCTTGTCTTTGAAGTAATCTGAGTTCTGAGGACGTTTAGGTTGATTGCAGTTTCTAGCAATGTGTCCAAGCCCCCCACAATTATAACACTTGATCTGTTTCCCTTGCCCCTGATTGGCATTCCCTGCTCTATTCTGCACATACCCTCGACCCATGTTTCTACCAGCTCTCCCTTGCACATTCTGAACCACAATTTTCCCATCCTCCACCATTGCTAGATTGCGTGGGTTGGAAGAATTCCTTAACTGATTGTTGGTCTGAGGGAGTGATGCTTGAAACTGTTGAACCAGTAGAGATACTTGATTGGTGAGGTTGTCAATCATT
The DNA here is from genome assembly GCA_021014915.2 of Artemisia tridentata subsp. tridentata. Taxonomy (NCBI): domain Eukaryota; kingdom Viridiplantae; phylum Streptophyta; class Magnoliopsida; order Asterales; family Asteraceae; genus Artemisia; species Artemisia tridentata. Next base: position 359,095,806 of record CP139508.1, on the reverse strand, counting down.
TTGTCGGTCTGAGAGTAGCCTGAGTCAAGTTGTGAACTCATAGCAGGTACTTGTGAGTGAAGTTGGTGATAGCTTGGATTGGATGATGATTGGATTGTTGGTTGAATGTTTGTCATGAATGCCAGTGGATCATTTGTAGTTGAAGGATTCAACTTTTCTCTCAGCACCCGATCATAGAGAGCATGCTTCTCATGTTGTTGTAGGTAAGCATACAGCTGTTCATAGTTAGTATCCCTTAAACCTTTGTTGAGTTTGACGGCAGTAACAAATCTGTCCCATTCAGGAGTCATGTTGTTCACAAACTTTGAGTTAAGTTGGATATTGGGCATAGTCATTCTGATCATCCTCATATCATTCACCAACTTATGAAATCTCACATAGTAATCTATGATATTCTCTCCTGGGTTCATTTTGAAATGCTCGAACTCATCATACAGCTGTGACTCACGATCTTCCTTTGTGAGTTCTGACCCTGCCAACAACATTTTAACGTTGTCCCACACAGCCTTGGCTTCAGTGTTAAAATTGATGAGCTTGTATACATCCTTTGGAAGACCTTGAATGACTATGTTTGAGGCTCTAATATCAGCATCATACCTCTTCTTTTCTTCTTCATTAAGATCATTATAGTTTCTAGGTCTATCAATGCCCAAAGTTACAGTCCCATCTTCACCAGTTGTAACAACGTCTCTGGTGGTACCCATCTGATAAGGTCCTTCGTCAATTGACTTAAGAATGTTAACACCATTATCTTTTCCCAAGCAGTAAAGTCTTATTCGTTGTGCCCAAGACTCATAATCCGTCCTATCTAGCATAGGTGGACGAGTGTCAGATCCTGCTGCTTGAATATCATCTGATGATGTACTTGATGTGGTAGCCATAGTAACTACGGGATTTTACAGATCTTGTGATTTAACCGAGAAATTGAATCTTTCGCGGGAATTTCTAAAATCACCAAGACACAAACCGCATACAAGTCTGAGAGACAAACCGAGTAGATCCAACAGAGACAAACCGAGTCTACGTAGCTGAGACAAACCGAGTAGACACAAACCGAGTAAATTCTTCGGAGACAAACCGAGTCTACACAAACCGAGTACACACAGCTGGGACAAACCGAGTAGACACAAACCTCGTAAATTTACACAAACCGAGTAAATTCTTCAGGGACAAACCGAGTCTACACAAACCGAGTACACGCAGCTGGGACAAACCGAGTAGGTACAAACCGAGTAAATTTCTCTGAGACAAACCGAGTCTACACAAACCGAGTACACGCAGCTGGGACAAACCGAGTAGACACAAACCGAGTAAATTTACACAAACCGAGTAAATTCTTCAGAGACAAGCCGAGTCTACACAAATCGAGTATGCACAGCAGGGACAAACCGAGTACGCGCAGCAGGGACAAACCGAGTAGACACAAACTCCCAGGCACGTCACTTTCACTGCCTTTTGTCCTTTTGCCTAAACGAGTAATAGGACAAACCGTGTCCAAGAATTGACACAAACCGAGTCCAATAATCGTCCAAAATAGACAAACCGCTGCCAAGAACAACTCAACTACTACCCACGAATTTTCCCAAAATCACCACACCGTTCTTAGATCTGTGAATCCAAACACTAAATACCACTCTAATACTATTCTTAAGCTAGAAAGTACAAAGAAAACCAACTTCTAATCACTAAACAAGGTACAAAGATGAAATTTATGCTACTTAATCAAACCGAACAAAAAACTTAAAAACTACAAATCTAACCAAGAAAAAGCCTAAAGAACTACACAAATACAAGATAAAACAACCTCTAATCACTAAACCAAGCACAAAATGAACCGTATGCTACTAATCAAACCGAACCAAAGAAAAACTTGAAAACTACAAATCGACCCAAGTATAAACACCTCACAAACTACACAAATTCGTGAATACCAACTCTCATGGACCTAACCATGGCTCTTGATACCAATTGTAGGGTATTCACAATGCAAGAATCACTTGTGTGAGGCTTGTATGGATCGAATTGAAGAGATTTAGAGAGAGAAATGGGAGCCTTTTAGTGAGAGAAAGTAACTTGTGATATATTAGATTGAAAAGGTCCAACCCTTCCCATGTGTGGGAAGGGGTATATATACTACTACATATTATGTCCCTAGTGGACTGTGGAGCGAGCTGACAGAGGGTAAAGACCCGACCCACTCCACAATACTAATTAATAACTAAACTACTAATAATATTACCGATAATCGTACTAGCTATGATGATCTAATAAGTACTCGGGGTGACCGAGTCTTCTGCTGAATATTCATATTCCTAATAGTGATTAAGGTAAACATAGTGGTTTAGGCACTTTAGTGCATCAGTTGACTTGGGCATCTGTATGTATGTTTAGTGCATCTATGAGTATGATTAGTGCATCAAAAAGGTAGATATTAGGGCATCTGTGCGTATGATTAGTGCATCAAAAAGGTAAATATTAGAGCATCTAGGTAGTAAGCAGAAGGCGAAGGCGAAACTGGTCTTGCTGGTTTTGAATAATGCCTTCATCTATGTTCAATTTCCTTACATAGGTTTGTGTTATTCTCTTGCAGAAAATTTGGGCTCATTGTAAGACTTTGCGATGAGGTTGGAAAAGTGTTGGTTTTGTTCCTCTACAGTATATCCTGCTCGCGTACTGGATTTACGGATCAAGTGGAGATTCCCAAAGGATGATGAGGCTGTTGAAGGCTACGTACCATCCTAGAAATCAATACCTTTTGCTACTGGATGCGTCTTCTTCAGCCAGCGAGAGGACAGATCTCGCGCTCTCCATCCAGTCAGATCCTTTGTTTAATGCATTTGATAATGTCAATGTTGTTGGCAGGAGCTATGGTGTGAACCAAATGGGGGGATCTGGATTCGCTGCTATGCTACACGCCTCTGCATTGCTTCTTAAAATAGCCTCATCCAACTGGGATTGGTTCATCCCACTTAGTGCTGCCTAAGATTACCCTCTCTACACTCAAGATGGTACATTTATCTTCAATAATACAGTATATATTTGGTTAAATATGTCTAGTGTGAATGTGATTGATATATATGCACCTGATAATAAGAAATATATATAAAAATGCAGATATCCTCCATGCTTTTACATTCTTGCCCAGAGACCTCAACTTTGTACATTTCTCAAACACCACAGCCTCTCCTGATGATCAGTAAGCTTATCCAAATTAATACTACGTATGTAATTAACCGCTTTTTCTATTTGTCTCTCAATAAAAATACTATGTATGTATGGCATCAGCAGCCTCTTCTTAATAAGTAGCTAGCTAGGGGAAAATTTTTACAAACAATCGTCACAAACTCTCAGATCTATTTGTTCGTTAAATCAAATATTTCTATTGAAATGTTTTTTTTTTTTTTTTGGAAAGTAAGATTTGATTTGGTGCAGGGATGAACGGGTTAGACGAGTGGTTGTAGACCCAAGCCTTTATACCAGAAAGAGTAGTTCGATTTTTAATGCTAAAGGGCCAAGAAATGCACCAAACACTTTCAAATTAAAGCTACTGTTAGTGCAGACGGTTTTAAATTAAAGGCTAAAAAATAGTAAGTTGTTAAAGCTCACTCACAAAGTGTTAGTTAAGTTGATTTGTGCATCGAAATGGTATATATTAGGGCATCTATGAGTATGATTAGTGCATCGAAAAGGTAGATATTAGTGCACCGTAAAGGTAGATATTAGGGCATCTATGAGAATATAAGGTAGCAAATAATGTATTGCTTTGATTAGTAATAAAACTGATAACACATATACATGCTTTAATGCCAACAAAATTGACATCAGGAAGCTAAATTTAGGGAGAGAGTAGGAGCAGAATAAAAGCATTTACCAGTAAACTAACTAGACATGGGAAAATTAATGTCTGTATGTACCAACATATACATCTGGAAGCATGTTTGCTTTGGGCCACAAACACTTTTTTTCCATTTCTTATAGACAATTAATGGTTGTATGCACTAATAGTAAACTTTGGGGGGACTTTCAGCCAAACCCATTTGACTAGTTCATGTATTAGCTAATCTTTATTAATTGACCCATTTAATAAAAAAACCTAAATTGACCCATTCGTAAGTAAATGGATTAAAGTTGCTACCACTACTCCAAGGACATGGTGCGAGTCGTTTATTAGTTTAAAAAATAGATCTCAAGTAGGAACTCATAGATTCTGTTTGTGTTTTGACTTTTGAGGTCAGTAAAGATTGATACATATAAGGTGCCATAATTAAATATAGTTGTTTTCCTTGGATGCACAAGGAATGTTTCTTAAGTAATGTGAAACATGAAATACTGATTATACAATATCATTTGTTAATTTTTATCTGCGTCTGTGGGGCCTCTGCACTCATATTTTTTAGTTGTGCGCTTCCACAGGGGTTAAATAAATATCACATTTGAGCTATTTCGTATTTGCTTATGGCTCAACCTTATATAATATTAGAAAAAAGGATATAGCTCAAACCTATTCCTTAAAATGAGGATCTGTAATTGTTCAAAATGGGGAAATTATGTCAAATGGATTTGGGTCTAAACTCGTTTAGTGCATTCATTTACATATTTAGAGCATCTGTTTGGACATGTTAGTGCATTCATTTGCATATTTAGAGCATCTGTTTGAACTGTTACCCAACCCGTTTGGGTTGGGCTATTACCCAACCTGCCCATTTTTGCACCTCTAGTTCTGTCCCATGACAAAAGTGCAAACTGCACATACTTTCTGTGGTGGATGGTTGAGTTTTGTTCGTGATAATAAGATTAATGTGAGAGATGTCTGCATATTTGAACTTGTAGGAAAGTGTGAATTGCATGTGAATATTCTTAGAGTTAGACAAGAACCACTAGACTATGAAAATAGTGATGTTAATGGGTCAAATAATAGGACTTCTCATAAAACTTCTGGAAGGTTGACTAAAAAGGTCAAGGGATCTGATGATGGTTCCCAGTCTATTAACGAAAAATCAGGTATAACTGTAACTTGCATAATTCATTTAAATATTATTTATTCTATAACCACAATATGCTTTGAACCCTAAGAATTCAAATATTGATAGGAAAAGCAAAAGGCTTGCGAGTAAAAACGGGTTCTTCTATGATGGGATGCATGTCAATAAAGTCGGAACCCGAGGAAAGAATAGCAGCTGAATCTTTCATTTCTAATTTTCCTTATTTTGTTAAAGTAATGAAAAAGTTCAATGTCAGTGGATCATCCACTCTGGTAACTCCTCTTATTCTTAAAAAAGTTTAATTAGTAGGGGGTGTTTGGCATTTCCTTTCGAAAGTGATCATGTGATATGAATAATTAGAATCAGATAATTAGCTGCAGGATATAGTGTTTGGATGTGCTTCTGCTGTTTGCGTATTTGGCTGGAAGTTTTTGGTTATTTCAGAATCTACTTGTGAAATGACCCTTTAGATAAATCTGAGCTTCCCTATAATTAAAAAAAACTATAAAGTAAAAACTGAGAAATCACTTTCAAAGTGCAATGCCAAATGTCCTATCAGTTATTCATATCATCAAGTCACTTTTTTACCTTAATTAATGTTTCAATTTTCAAACGAACAGAAAGTTCCCTATCAGTTCTCTATGGAACACCTTCCTAGCTGCAAAACCAAGATACTGCTTCACAATTTAAAAGGAAAATGCTGGACAGTAAATTCAGTTGCAACTATTAAAGTATAGACATTGCATTCATTTTGTGGAGGGTGGATAGCGTTTGTTCGTGATAATGGCATCAAAATGGGAGATATCTGCATCTTTGAGCTTATTGGCAGATGTGAAATGCGTGTGCATGTATCACGGTTTGGAAAGAATGTCACTGACTTTGAATATCAAACTGGAAATGGATATTCTAATGAATTAGCCAACGAGTCATGCTGATATAAGGGCCATCTTATTCTTGTGAGTACCATTCACAAAGAACGTTGATACAGCTAGTGTATTCAAAGATAAATATTTTGTAAAGATATCAGGTTTTAGAGATACGTGTACTAAAATATTTATATCGTATTTTGTGACGTAATAATGTATTGCGTGTAAATAATAAGAAAGGTAATTAGTTATAATCTAAATAATGTGACATAACACTATAATAGACAACTGAAAATATTAATGAAATGTTATGGACAATGGGAAAAAGATGAAAAGTTACAAAGAGGCCCCTGGACAAAAAGAATGGAATGGGAAAACACACCCTATAAAATATAAAAAGTTACAATGAGGTCCTTGTAATTGGGGAAAAAAATGAGGTGGGAAGGGAGGGGGTGATTTACACTATTTTCTCACTTTTCTATCAAAGTGGGTTTTTTTATAGAACCAACATATATATATATATATATATATATATATATATATATATATATATATATATTATATACACACACATATATATATACACATATATATATATATATATATATATATATATATATATATATATATATATATATATACGTGTAAAATATATATATATATATATATGTATATATATATATATTTATATATATGTATATATATACGTATGTATATATACACACGTATATATATACATACGTATATATATACAATATATATAAATATATATATATATATATATATATATATATATATATATATATATATATATATATATATATATACTAGCTTCATGACCCGCCCGATGGGCGGGTTCGCTTCATAATATTGTTTGACAAAATTATATGCATGTAAAATAAATAATGAATAACGGCAAATATGTTAAACAAAATAATGGAATCCATTATTAGAATGAAGTTTATTTGCAAAACATAACTTTAATGGTAGTTTGTTTGAGAGCAAGTGCTCCATCTCCATCATCGGGTTAATTAAAATACATAATATTCACAAATAACAAATAAAAGAAGGTTTACAACTACATATCCACTTTCAGGTAATTAACAAATAAAAAAAGTGTTGACCAAAAATTATAATCACTTGAAGAGATAAAGGGTTATGATACTTTCAGGTAATTAACTCGTTATTTACGTGCTCCTAAATGAATGCATTTTCAGCAGAATATCCGTCGTATGTTTCTTAAGTCAAATACCGCAAACCAACTGAAAATCATAAAAAAGATAAATGTTAAAATTACTTGCTTAAATGGTATTCATTTTGATAGAAAAGTACCTTCTATCTGTTAACATTTTTGAAATGCTATAACTTTTAGAAAACTATAATTTTTAGAAATTGAACGGAGTTCAAAATTAGCCCCCATCCATTATTTGGCAGTTTACGTTAACATCTTCTGCCAGATGAGCAATAGAATCATAGAAGCGATGATTCACACGAAGGAAAAACTTACAATTGTTGATCATTAACTTGAATTCGTAAATGAAACAGTAACTGGAATTGAATCAGCGGGGATGTTGAAACCTGATCCAATGAAGAAAAAAAACATAAATCATCAAAATTAATTCAATCTACCTTTGAAACTGGCAAAACAATGGCAAATTCATACAAATTTGAAGTTCAATATGGTTCAACAACAAATCCAACTGATTTTTTATAATGATTCGACAGTTGTAATTGGTAATACATTTTTATTAAAAAGATAATAACAAACAAAAAAAAAAAAAAAAAAAAAAAAAAAAAACTTACAATTATTCCGGTTAAACTTGAACTTGAATCCACGAATGAAACCACATTTAATTGTAACTGAACATGAATCAACCGGATGGTGAAACCACTACCTGCTCTAACAAAGAGAAAGTGTATTAATTCAAAAGCCGATACTATAATGACATGGTTTTATTGACAGGAAACTCATTCAGATGAAGAAACAAACAATATTTGATTAGAATTAGTAATTTAGTACTTGTCAGACAAAATAAGTCATTGAAGCATTCTAAGCGAAACACCGCTAATGAAAGGTTATAATTAAGAGATGTAGTGTTACCTGAAAAAAGTTGAGTCCGCTTCTGTCGCCACAGATATAGCCAAGTACAATTTTCTCGTTCTTGGTGGTCCAAAAAGCAGAAACAACCCCCATGGCCATCTCTTCCCTTTATTAAAAAACAAAAAATCAAATGTGAGTTTCTTAAAATGAGATTTGATAACATATAGAGTTATGGAAAGTGTCCAATGAGAAAATAAAGGATGTTGTGGAACAAAATCATCATACCCGTATCTGACGACGATGACAATGAGGAGATAAAGAACTTTTGCATATCGTGTTCTTCAATAGTCAATAGTGACACATAAAAAGTACCGCCACCCAGATAAAAAATAAGCATGTTCTTCTCACCAACGCTGCTTACCTTTTTGTCAAGACCATAAGCAATTGCAATAGCAGTCGGCTCATTGATGATACGCATAACATTGAGGCCCGAGATCGCACCAGCATCCTTGGTGGCTTGACGTTGTGAGTTGACAAAAATCATTGGACTTCTTTTATTGTGGTCCTATTATTGTGGTCCTGAAATAGCAACACATATGGTCAAGTAAATCATTATACAGTATAGTCTAAACTCTCTTGTGAGGCCATTAGACATCAATAAAAAAATGTTTGTTTACTTATATGATAAACAATTCATCATATTGCATATGATAACACATCATATAATATAACAGAGCATTAACAATCTAATATGTAAGTGTTCGCCTTGAGCATGGTTAATTATTGAATCGAGTATAAGCACGTGCATCAACAACTATCAACTTTGGTGTAGAGTGTAATTCTTCAACTGTAATTTAAAGAGTCTTCTAGATATATGAAAGGTAAGCTTAAGAGGTATTATATAATACTCACTAACAACTCAATAGTACAATATAACAAATAGAGAACACTGTGATCTAAGTTAAAACTACATGGTTAGCGGTCATGGTCTCATTTTATTTGTATGACATGGTATAATAAATCTATCATCGTTGCATAAGTCTCAGAAAAAAAACATATGTAGAGTTAAATCACAAGAAGAATGATTATTATAGTAAATTAACGCAACTAATTAAATATGTATCACTGTTGCACTTTTTCATAGCCACATATAGGTGTGTGAAAAAAATAGACCCGGACCCGATTAAGCATATTCGTTCGGGTTACTCGGGTCTATTATGTTAATCATCTTACTCATATTTGGGTTGACCCGAATCCAAAATGACGCGACCCAATTAGAGCCGACCCCAATAGACCCGAGCCAGTGGTCTAATAGGGTCAGGTTCTGGTATGTTTTTCTTACCTCAACCCGACCCGACTAACACCCCTAGACGCATACTTCCAAACAATTTTAAGAACTTCCTAAATTTCACCTCTAAGTTGCAATTCCCCCTAAATTTCACAAGTAAGTTTCAATTCCCCCGAAAGTTCCCATTTAGGTAAATATTGAGCTCTCTGTAATCCTTACATTTCAAAAACATGAAGTGTAAGCATAGTTCAAAAATTTCAGTAAAAAATCTAAATATCAGACATTGACATGCAGTAAATTAAATCTCAATGATCCTCCAAGTAAAATAAATATTCAACTCAATCTCATCACAAAATTATGAAACCAGGATATCTCAACAACCCATTTCAATATTGTTAATATACCAATGTATTGAATTTTCACCTAAAATCATAACTTTTTTTTTGTAAGCCATCCTTTAAGCAATCCCACATGACTATTAAATCTAATTTCATTATAAAAATATTAAAATCAAGCATCTGCAAACTATACTAACGTATTAATCTTCTGCTAAAAGATCAAGACATTCATATACAACTAATGTACTTATTGTTTCTGTATAACAGGTATACTGGATTCAGAAGTTCTCTAGTCTCGATTAAAAGTGTAACTATAATAGTAATAAATAGTCTCGATTAAAAGCGTGAGTATAATATGTATACCAAAATCATATAGTTATATCAATATAAGAGGTATGTTGGACTCATAAATTTTATAAGAATTGTAGTATTTTAATAAGTCGAATTCAAGAATTTATACGTGTTTACCAGCTTCTGTTGCGTTTCACTTGCCTTTTTAGCTATACTCTTCATTCATTCGTTGTTTTGCTCACTTATGAAGCCGGTTCTCCTTCCCGAACCAATTACTAAGCTCATCAACTACTCTGTCTTAAAATCGCCACCATTAGCCGTACGATAATTCTCAACAACTCTAACTGCTCCCGAAAAAAACTTTTTTGCTTCGGTTTTTGATTCATTGCGAGCTCGACCTGCATCAAACACATTTTTCAAAAAGCTTTGGGGATGTTTGGTGTGCTGGTGCAGAACACATTTTTCAAAAAGCAGGTTGAGAAGTTTCAAGATCGCAAACAATAACCTTTTGTGCAAATCGTTCGTGACAACTATTTTCGTGATATGTGTTTTGCAGACGCACTAATAATCAGATAATAACCCACGGAATGCAATCCCAAACACCCCCTTGCTATTTTCAACAACTAAGTAGATAACTAACTATTGGACATAGTGGCCACGATATGGTGTTCGCATCCTTCTATTATACTTTCGTGTGGTACATAATAGTAATAACATAAGCACAATTATTCCATAAGTGAAAGGGGCATACTACTTAACATTCGCAGCCGCTTATTAAAATCATCATCTTCATAAAACCAAATTCTATCATCAGGGGATGTCTCATTAAGTGAGTAGTAGCTGTCGGGAAGTTGCACTGTGGTAGACGACACCTGCTTCACAAAAGGAGGCCAGTAGGGTGTTCAACTTGGTAGCAGAGTCAGCAACCTGAAATCATGTCACCAGAGAATTAGCATCAAGACCATGTAAAAGCAATTTTTCACTTTATAATGCTAATCCAAACACCCCCTTAACTAATTATATGTGTAAAACAATTTTGTGTAAAAACAACTTTGAGTAATTGAGTCAAATAGTTTTTTTAATGTGTGAATTAAATTAAGTGTAGATTTGCATACTCAAATTTGTGTTAACAAACCCTCCACATAATCTACTTCTGAGACTTTTATTAGTGAGAAAGATATTCAAAATAGACTCTTACCACTCCTGCAGCCCCTGCCATTGTGGCCATTGGTGCAGTAACTGCATTTAATCCAGAAGCACACATCACGGGGATCTTAACAACCCTGATTAACTGAATATGCTGCTGCCAGTGTCGGACTCGCCTAAATCAAGTCAAAGTTAAAAGTAACTAATAAGAAATCTGAATAATCATTTACAGAAATCATGTTTGGGATGTGACATTGGATGGTACTTAGTTGAATACACTCAGCAGTGACACAATTCCGTGGGTTGGCATAGCCAAAACACTTATTAGTAAAATAAACCCCATCAAACTCCAATACTGTCGATTCACAACTACAATAGAAACATACTTCATGATTTGCTATGGATTTTGACATTGACCCTCTGCTTGTATACTTCGCAAGGGCTTATGGCTAAATAGATCATGGGATGACGTCAAGTGATATTTCAGACCCTGAAAGACATTGAGACTTGATGACTGTACTGGTATAATAAATAGTCCACTGAATAAAATAAGAGATATGAAAAAGTATATTGATATCTAATGCAAAATAGAACTTAAAGAATCCTAACAAAAACATAGGGAAAATGGACGTTTTTGTACCTGATTATTGAGACATGGGTGATTTCAAAAATTGCCATTAACTGCCTTGAGAAGCTCAGTCACACGACCTGGAGATCTGCAAGAAAAAAGATTGGGGTACGATGTCACGATGCATTGTGATTGCTTGTAGATGACTTCGTGGTAACCCGAGCTTATGAGGCAGACGGTCTCCTCCACACATAACTGTGGGTGCTCCAAACGTTATAACAGGAGACGAATAAAATGATGCAAGAGATTCAAGAAAAATTTACCTCAAATTCAATATGCTCAAAAAGCAAGTTCGCTTGCCATGATGCAAGTGATTAAGAGCCCTGAATGACAAAGTATCTCATGCTATTTTCTTCATCATGACATACATACCATTCACAAGGAGACGAATGCATCGAGTTCAGATCATCTGCAACAGCTTGTTTCACTTCTTCCTTAGCAGCAACAACAGTAGTCACAGAATCAGTGGTTGCCATTAACGACGCAACCTCTGCTTTTGTCGTACTTCCTGATTTAGCCTCACCGCCATCATTTTCCGAAGACTTTAAAGGAATAATGCTCATGGTTTGCGAATGCAGATAAGAAGCAGCAGAGGCAGCAATATGATAAGCTGCAGAAGCACTAATGAGATTGCCACCACGCTTCTCCCCATCCTTTTCAATCGTCTGTTTGCTTTGTTCTACTTTTTCATCTTCTTGAATCTCTACAGAGACTATTTCTTTTGCGGATTTTGACGGCTGATCCTCCTTATTTTTGGTGTCCTCTCCTCCTTCCTGGACACCCTCTAGTTCCTTTTCTTTCTCGGCTTTTGCAGCCAGTTGGGCTTGCTTTTCTATCGACGATGTAACAAATCGTAGTCTTTAATGTTTTAGAAGATTCCCAACCTACACACGCAAAAAAACAAATTTCACAATCTAATTCATGGCTTTTTCACCAATCAAGTAGTATTCTAATAAACACAATTCAAGCACTATATTAACCCTAAACAACTCTTAGATACCCAAATACCAATCCACATTGCAACTGATCAGTAAGAAAACCATCATTTACATCTAAATAACCCCAAACATGATCCAATAACCATAATTCGATACAAAAACATAAAAACTTAAATCAAATCATACTCAAGATCCAATCTTTTTTTTATATAACCTTCATTAAGTCACTTAAATTAACATACGGGAGTTATATTATTAGAATATTAGTCAACAACTATGAAATGACTTCGACTACACATATGAACAATGTACAGTAGGGTGCTCCAAACGTTATAACAGGAGACGAATAAAATGATGCAAGAGATTCAAGAAAAATTTACCTCAAATTTAATAGCCTCAAAAGGTTTGAATTTAATTTAAATAGATTAAATTACGAATTTGAGGTTTTAGTATAGAACAATTTTGGTGGACATATTGTACAAAATTACCCTCTGGTGATGCATTAAAATACACTAAGGCAACTTTTAACCCATTTGGTCCATTGAACCCTTATCATTTTAAGCTCATATATTCATTATTACTTGTTAGAGATTTAGAATAAGTTGATGAACCCAGTGATAAGCAACTGAACTGCAACTGATACCTTTAATGTTTGGCTAAGAATTAGCAACTTGAGCGTTTTACTGATTTAAAATTCTTCTTAAACAATATCTATATCTTGGTAGATAAAGAATCAATCTGTATACAAATAAGAACATAAACCCTAAATCTTATGCACATTATTCGTATCAGAGATGATTTTTGTTCAATGTAGCAGGTATACCTTTATGGCGTTTACTCCAGTGGCCACGTCATCAATCAAACATAAAAACCGTATAAATCCAAATCAAACACAATTATTCATTACGGTAAAAAAAAAATCAATCAAAATAACCAAAAACAATATTCGAATGATTTGTTTATCAAAGATACCTGGTGAACTTCGATTGTAATCTTTATTTATGAATTTTGGATCACCATTCATGCACCTACATGAACAACAACAACAAATGATTGAATGAACAACTGGTTGATGTAAGGTCAATTTTTTTAATTAAAACTGAAAATACAACTAAAACCACTGAATAATGAATTAACAAAATAAACATTACTCAGACCTACAATCAAGATTCAAAGCTAAAAACCCTAAATCCCTGAGTAGTCTTAAATAATGTAATACCTTCTTCTCCATCCTCCCCATATTTAACCTTTTTAATGTTGCAGTCCATCATAAACCGTCACACTCCCACCATTCATTAAGCGAGGAGTGTGTGTGTGTGTAAAATCCCGGTTTCATCTTGATGGTTCTGGAAACACATAATGGGACGGTGGGAGATAAAAGAGAAGAGAAAGAGAAGAGAAAGTGGGAGATAATAGTTTGAAAGTTGGTCTCACCTGAAAATCAATTAGCAGTAGATGTGCTGAAGACAGTCACTTCTACGGCCAAAGCCCTAGCCATCTTCACAACATGTATCCTTTTTGGTGATATTTAATTTAATATGATCAGTCGAATATGTGGCTAATAAGGTTTGATTTTGATAATACATACCTGATTTATGATATAATGCTCACAATCATTCATGTTCCTGTAAAAAAACCAATCAAACCAACGAAATCCACCTTTGAATGAAACTATATTCAATTCCAACATAAACCTAAAATAAAATCAAATGAAAACAAATTGATTTGTTTAGTAAAAAAGAGAAACAATAATATTATTTGTTCAAAATCGAAAATACATACCTTATTCATCTCTGGAGATGATATTGATTGAGAAGAAAATGGTTGATTTAAAAAATGAATCATTACCTTCGGGAAGCAAAGAAATAAAGATTAGGATTGGTTGGAGTGATTGATTTAGGTTAGTTGCCGTGATTTTTGTTGTCAGTGTGGATTTTGAAATTTTAAAATACATTCATACGCTCCTTTCATTGAATGCGGTGTAAATGTTATTTGGAAATGCCAAAAAAGCAGGAGTTTCAGTTTTAATTGTGTTTAGGTGAATGAGGAGTTATTAAAGAATCTATATTTTGTTTTTAAAGCTTTTAACACAAACACCCAAGTGCTCTAGTGGTTGAGTGTTTATTATTTGGGCAAGAGGTCATGAGTTCGATTCTCATTAGTTGCAAAAATTTTAAATTTCCGGATTTTATTGCATGATTAGTGTGTGCCATGTCATCATTAAAATGCCATGTCATTATTGAGTCATCATTGAGGTGACATTTCTATGCTTATGTGTCGCTGTCATGTTAGACAAATATATAGTTAAAGATATATATATATATATATATATATATATATATATATATATATATATATAGGGAGACTGATAAGTGTGTAAATACTCATCATTTTACACCCATTTAAGACACAAAAATAACCAAAAACACCCAAATATATTGCAGATATCCTTGGTTTTGTGTTTTTATGTGTTTCAGGTACAAAGGATTGAAAACGGAGCAAAAACGGGCATTTTTGGAGCAATTCGACAGCGATTGTGCATTTGGTCAAGAAAAGTCAAACGAAGTCAAAGTCAACCAAAACAACACAAACGGCCCTTGGATTATTTTCATTTGGCAATATTGGTCCCTTGGTTTAACTTTGGAAATATGGCAGATTTGGTCCCCGTAAATTACAACAATTGCACTTTTGGTCCTTGGTTAAATCCATCTAACCTAAACCTGATCTTAAAAATCCAAATACCCTAACCCAACATCCCCACAACCCATTTTAACCAAAGCCCAAAAAAAAATAATAAACAAAAACCCAATACCCAAACCCGGCCTTCTTTTTTTTAGTTAACCCCTAGTTGACCCGGTCAACTCTTTCTCTTCTCCTTTCCCGCCCAACTAAAAAGCAACCCAACACCATCATCACCCCTACCCTGCTATCTCCTCTTACACACTCAACCTCCCCCTACTAATCACATGTCCTCCACCCTACTAGTCACATGTATCCACCACTTCACGTGTGACCAAGCCATGTCATCAATCCGTGTGGTTAATTAGGCGCCAAAAAGTAATTAAAGGGCTGAGATGACACCAAGTGGTATCCAAGGGTCCAGATCAATCCAAAGAAGCACACTTTGAAGTCCAATGCTATTTTCTCTCACAAAAGAAGCACAAAAGTGAAGACCTAAGTTTTAGTTTTTTTTAGTATAAATAGATTAGAAGTTCTCAATTGTTTTTTTAGGTTTTATTTAGCTAAAAATTTTAGGTATTGTTCTCTTTTTAGTTTATTGTCATTTATTTCTTCCAGCATTGTAATTTAATTTTAAGTAATGAAAGTTTAAGTTTTTTTTTTCATAAGTCAACTTAAGTCAATTACTGTTACTGCTTATTGTATGTTTAAGTGCTTATTTCTGCTCACTATTGCTTACTTAGATGTTCTAAGCTTAGCTTAATAATCTGAGTTTGCCTTTGTTAATTTTGTTCTAAAAACCAAAGTTAAGCTAAAAACAGTCAAATAAGCTCAGCTTATTTGACTGCTTATTGGCCTTTGAAAAACTGCTCAATAAGTTTTAGTTAAGTTATTAAATCAGTTGTCAATCAGAAGTATAGCTTATCATGATAAATTCTTGGGTAAAGAACCAAAACAGCCCTCACAAGGGGTGTTTGGAATAAGCTTATATTGGGAAATTTTTCATGGTCACTGTTCACTTGCTTCTTGATCACTTTTGATCTAGCTTAGTTAAGCCTAGTTTAGCTGATAATAGGAGAAATTGAGCTTGTTTGAGGTGTTTTGTGATTTTAAGTTAACTGTGAGAAGCTTAAGGATCTAACTGATCATATAAGCCATTATTTGCAATAAGCTGTTCTGAACTGAGCTTGTGGCATTTTTGTGCTCCTTTGATGTCATTAAGTAATAGTGTAGAAGCTAGGATAGAATCATTTGGTTTGTGCCATTTTCACCACTCACTGATCACACAGCCCAAATATGCAGACCTGCATAATTGTCTGCTGATCTCACCTTATTGCTTGCCTCAGATTTGCTCATCCTTTTGAGCCTTTTGCCTGATAATTAGTTCTGCTTATAGCTAGTAGTATAGGGTTTTAGATTTTGATCTGGGATTTCACTTAACAGCTCATTAGATAGCTTAAATTGTGTCTGCAAAAAGCCACATCAATCCTGTGCAGACCTGCACAATTTTTTGTGTCCCATGTACATCTGATCTAGGGCTCATTTGATTAAGCAATTGGTTGCAAAAATTGGGCATTTTAAGTTTTAGAATAGTCTGTTGTGCAAGCTTTGATATTCAGCTTTTGGTTTTCCCCAAAGAGCTTTTGGCAAGCTTTTACAGCAGCTTAAAGTGTGCTGTTGACTCACTTGTTCTTGCCATTATTTAGTTGCTGTGCATTGAGCTTATTGGCTTATTCTGTGAATTTCATTGATCTTATTGAGTTGTTTTAAGTTTTAATTAGTGAGTTAAACTGAATTTGAGAATTTGATGTTCATTGGTATTGTTTAGCTTATTTTTGAGCTTATTTGAAACTGCTTATCTGCCTAAACTGCTTATTAGGGTTGAATTAAGTTCTGAGTTTATTTTTCCTAGCTTTAAAATATCATTTAAGATTTTTCTGCAAAATTTCATATTTTTCCAAAACTGTTTACTATTTTTAAATCCTTTAATTAGTTCCTAATAGTTTTTAATTCATAGAAAACAAAATAAAAATTAAAAAAATAAAATTATTTTTTCCAAAATTTTCTTTTGTCATTTAGGATTTAGGAAAAATAATTTGGCATTCCTAGGATCTATATTTCTTAGATTTCACTTTTAGTCGCGCGTTTTCCCGGTTTTTAATTACGTTAATTTTTCTTTCTTTGTGTTTTGCTTAGTAGATTTATATGTTTAAGTTTCCCTTAGCCTATTTATGCTTCCCGTAATTGTAGGATATTTAATCAAACACCAAAAATCAAAAATCCAATCATCAAGCATTTTAATTCCGAACCAAAAACAAAATCCTCGATTCACACCTCGCTGGGACACGACCCGAGTAATCACTTATCCGGTATCTCACACCATATTCACGGGTTTTGCACGTTGAACTTTTTCCTAAGAGGTTGACTAGTTGATTCCCAAGTATCATGGGGATCCGATACTATATTTATATATATACTCACACACGGATCAAATTTTGGCGCCGCTGCCGGGGAGGTTGTGTTGCGACAATATTGTTAAAGGTTTTAACGATTAGTGACTTGAGATCCTTCCTTGTGAAGTTCCCGTTTTCCATAAACCCCATAAAATACAAAAATATTTTTCTTTTCTTTTGTATATATATTATCATATAAAAAACAAAATACAAAAACATTTTCCGTTTTATTGTGTTAAAATAAAAGATAAAAGCAATCTCAATATAATATTCCTCAACTTGGAGTATTATCATATTAAGTTCCCAAACAAAAGATATAAAACTTGCCTTTATGTCGCTTGCGAATGCGGCTCACCTTTGATTGATTAACAAACTATAACGGAGGTTTCAGGAGGTTTGTCATTAAATTGACGAACCAAAAGGAGCGGGTTTTTAAGGAGCATTTATTGCCCACCTTTGCTCCTCCGCCACCCTGTGCGTTTTTCTTTCAAAGAGCTACCGTACGCTTGTTTGATTTAAGGTTTAAGTTCACTTGTGTTTTGCCTCGGTCTTGTTTTAATTGAATTGTTTTTTAGTGCATGCGCACTCGTTCTTCTCCGTCAACAAGTCCTTTACGTGAACTTGTGCATACCCCGAGAAGACGTAATCGTAGGCATTCCGCCTCAATAGCCGAACCCGAAGTTCGTGCTATTCCTAACCCCGTTCCTCCCATTGTCACAATGGCGGAGGAACGTACCATGTGTGAGCTTCTCCAAGCACCCACCGAGGGTTACGGAGATGCTATTGTTGTTCCGGCAATCGTTGCCGATAGCTTTGAGCTTAAGACCGGGTTGCTATCCTTAGTAACCGCGAGTCAATATTTCGGATTTGAGAGGGACGATCCTCATTCCCACATTCGATGGTTTAACAAGATCACCTCCACCATCAAATACCGAAATGTTCCTCAAGAGGCAATCAAATTGCTTCTTTTTCCTTTTTCTCTCGAGGGGGCCGCCCGAATTTGGCTCGAAAAACAACCCCCTCGTTCTATTGAAACATGGGAAGATTTGGTGTCGAAATTTGTGAATGAATTCTTTCCTCCATAAAAAACCACAAGCCTTAAAAATGAAATCACCAAATTCACTCAAAAATTTGATGAATCCTTTAGTGAAGCGTGGGACCGTTTTAAAGAATTACTTCGCAAATGTCCTCACCATGGTTTCTCCGAGTTACATCAACTCGATACCTTCTATAATGGTTTGAACCATTCCGATCAAGACTCTCTAAATGCCGCCGCCGGTGGTAATCTCTTGTATCGGAAGACTAAAGATGCTTTAGCCATCATTGAAAATAAGTCTAAGGTTCGTACTTCACGAAGCAAGCAAGTTGTTTCTCAAGTGAATGCTTTACCTTCTACTTCATCTCCCGTGAGTTCTTCTAGCACCGATGCTAAGATTGACAAACTCACGGAGGCTATTCAAGCTTTGGTTCTCTCCAAGCAAAAGAAACAATCTTCCCCACAAACTTCTTCACCCACTCAAGTCAAAGCGGTGGAAGAAACTTGTGTCACTTGTGGTGGTCCTCATGCATACTACAATTGTACTGCCACCGATGGTAGTCGTTGTGATGTTAATGCGGTAGCCGGTTCTTACAACCAAGGAGGTAACCAATACCGTCCTCAAGTTGACCCGAACTATCGTGTTAGCAATCAAAATGGACTACCCGGATTTTCTCAACCCAATAATCCAAATAGATTCAATCAAAACCAACCAAGAGGGCAAAATGTTCAAAATCAATTTCAAGCCCCGATCAATCAATACCCAAATCAAGGTGGTAATTTCAATCAAGGCTTTCAAGCCTCGAATTACCAAGCCCCAATTGCTCCCTCAAACGAACTTGCTAATTACATCAAGTCAAATGAAGCAAATATGAGGTCAATGCAAAATCAAATCACCACCTTGAAAAATGATTTTCAAACTTCAATTTCGAAGCAAGGTCATGAACTTAAAAATGAACTTAAGAATACAAATCAAAAGATTGATCAATCTCAAAATAAAATTGAGAACATGTTTGCTAGTCTCATGTGCCAATTGAATCAACCTTCAACTTCAGGAACCCTCCCGGGAAATACCATTCCAAACCCGAAGGGTGAGTTGAAAGCTATTACCACCCGAAGTGGTAAAGCATATGATGGACCCTCGATTCCTACTCCTTCTCCGGTGAAGGAAGTGGAACGAGAAACCAAGGTGACAAAGGACAAAGTGCAAATTACTAGCCCACAAAGTACCGCACACGTCCAACCTTCGGTCGTCCAAACTCCAATTCCGGAACCCGATGTTCCGAAGACAAATCCTAAGCCTTCGATTCCTTATCCTTCGAGGCTTAATGAACAAAAGCTCCATGACAAAACTAATAGTCAAATGATGAAGTTTCTTGAAATCATTCAAAAGATACACTTCGATATTAGTTTTGCGGATGCTCTTCTCTACATGCCAAAGTTTGATTCAACATTCAAGAGTCTCCTTAGCAATAAGGAAAAATTGTTGGAATTGGCAAAGACTCCATTTAATGAGAATTGCTCGGCGGTGATTCTTAAGAAGTTACCTGAAAAACTAGGAGACCCCGGCAAATTTCTCATTCCTTGTGACTTCCAAAAGCTTGATGAATGCTTAGCCTTGGCCGATCTTGGCGCAAGCATCAATCTAATGCCTCTTTCCGTATGGGCAAAGCTTTCTCTACCGGAACTTACTGATACACGAATGACACTAAAGCTTGCAAATCGATCGGTTACTATTCCGAAAGGTATTGCCTAAGATGTCTTCGTGAAAGTAGGCAAGTTCCATTTCCCTGCTGACTTCGTAGTGGTCGATTTTGATGCCGATCCTCGTGTCCCCCTTATCTTGGGACGACCATTCTTGAAAACGGCTCGTGCATTAATTGACGTCTACGAAGGTGAAATGGCTCTTAGAGTCAGTGATGAAAAATTGGTCATTAATATTGAGAGTACTTCAAAATATCCTCCCAAGCGTGATAGGGAGTCAATTAACCAAATTGATATCATTGATGCTACATGCGAGGAATATTTTCATGAAGCACTAAGTGGCAATCCCACTTCTTTAGACCATACCGTTGCTCTCTCTTCCCCCTCTCTCACTCCGTTTGAGGGAGGTGACTTCATCTTGGAAGAGATTGAAGCTTGGTTGTCTTGTGATTCAACTCCATTTGATGATGGTGTATTTGACATGGAGGGAGACATTCTTCTAATTGAGAAGTTACTTAATGAAGACCCATCATCCCTCCCTCCGATAGAACTTCATAATGAGGAAATCAAATCTGTTGAAAATTCTGATGATCCTCCAGAGGTCGAACTTAAGGACTTACCGCCTCATCTTGAATATGCATTTTTGGAGGGTACCGATAAATTACCCGTCATTATTGCTAAAGACTTAAATGATGAGGAGAAAACCGCTCTCATAAAGGTTCTAAAGTCACACAAGCGAGCCATCACTTGGAAACTTTCCGACATTAAGGGTGTTAACCCGGAATTTTGTACACACAAGATTTTAATGGAAGATGACTTTAAACCAGCGGTTCAACATCAAAGAAGCGTTAATCCTAAAATTCATGAGGTTATCAAAAAGGAAGTTCTTAAACTCCTTGATGCCGGCTTGATTTACCCTATCTCGGATAGTCCTTGGGTGAGCCCCGTTCATTGCGTGCCTAAAAAAGGTGGCATTACCGTTGTTACAAATGATGAGAACGAGTTGATTCCTACTCGATTGGTGACGGGATGGCGTGTATGCATTGACTACCGAAAGTTAAATGACGCCACCTGTAAAGACCACTTCCCTCTTCCATTCATGGACCAAATGCTCGAAAGACTAGCGGGAAACGAGTACTATTGTTTCCTCGACGGTTTCTCGGGTTACTTCCAAATTCCCATTGACCCGCAAGATCAAGAAAAGACCACTTTCACGTGCCCTTATGGAACGTTTGCCTACCGACGCATGCCTTTTGGCTTATGTAATGCTCCGGGCACGTTCCAAAGGTGTATGTTGGCCATTTTTCATGACATGATCGAGAAACTATGGAAGTCTTTATGGATGATTTCTCGGTCTTTGGGGATTCTTTCACCACATGTCTCTCCCATTTGGACAAAATGCTTCAACGATGTGAAGACACAAATCTTTGTCTAAATTGGGAGAAAAGTCATTTCATGGTCAAAGAGGGCATTGTCCTCGGCCATAAGATTTCTAAGAGTGGGATTGAGGTCGATAAGGCTAAAGTTGATGTTATCGCTAAGCGACATCATCCTACTACCGTCAAGGGTATTCGGAGTTTCCTTGGTCACGCCGGTTTCTATCGTAGATTCATTCAAGATTTCTCTAAAATCGCCCGGCCGATGACTCGTCTCCTTGAAAAGGAAACTCCATTCATTTTCTCACAAGAGTGCATTGAAGCTTTTCAAACTCTAAAGAAAAAGCTTACTGAAGCACCGATCTTAGTTGCCCCAGATTGGGACCTACCTTTTGAACTTATGTGTGATGCAAGTGATTTTGCCATAGGTGCGGTCTTGGGGCAACGAAAAGCAAAACATTTTCAGCCTATACACTATGCTAGCAAAACTATGACCGAAGCTCAAGCACATTACACCACGACGGAAAAAGAATTATTAGCCGTGGTGTATGCTTTCGAAAAGTTTCGGCCATACTTAATCTTGTCTAAAAGCATAGTGTATACGGACCACTCGTCTCTCAAATATCTCTTTGCAAAACAAGATGCAAAGCCGAGATTTCTCCGTTGGGTTCTCCTCCTACAAGAATTTGATATCACCATCCGTGATAAAAAAGGAGCTGAGAACCTTGCTACTGATCATTTGTCCCGATTAGAGAATCCTCACCAAAGTGTACTCGAGAAAAAGGAAATAAATGAAACATTTCCTCTCGAGACACTTAACGTGGTATCTTTTCGTGGTGATTCTAGTACCCCATGGTTTGCCGATTTTGCAAATTACCATGCGGGTAACTTTGTTGTGAAAGGGATGTCGTCCCAACAAAAGAACAAATTATTCAAAGATGTGAAGCATTACTTTTGGGACGACCCCTACTTGTTTAAAGTGTGTGTGGATCAAGTCATCCGGCGGTGTGTTCACGGCCAAGAAGCCGTTGAAATTCTTAAGGCTTGCCACAATGGACCCACGGGGGACATCATGGTGCCAACTACACCGCCAAGAAAGTGTTTGATTCCGGTCTCTATTGGCCCACAATCTACCGTGATGCCCATGACTTAGTTAAATCTTGTGACTCTTGTCAACGTCACGGGAAGATCTCTCAAAAAGATGAAATGCCACAAAACGTCGTTCAAGTTTGTGAAATCTTTGACGTTTGGGGCATTGACTTTATGGGGCAGTTCCCGTCTTCACGAGGGAACAAGTACATACTCGTGGCTGTCGATTACTTGTCTAAATGGGTTGAAGCAAAAGCGCTCCCCACCAACGACGCACGAGTAGTTTGTAAATTTTTGAAAACTCTCTTTGCTCGGTTTGGAACTCCCCGTGCTATCATTAGTGATCGCGGTACGCACTTTTGTAATGACCAATTTGCAAAAGTCATGCTTAAGTACGGTATCACTCACCGTCTTTCTACCGCGTATCACCCACAAACAAGTGGACAAGTGGAAGTTTCAAACCGTGGTCTAAAAAGAATTTTGGAAAGGACCGTAGGTGAAAACCGTGCGTCTTGGTCGGATAAATTAGATGATGCACTTTGGGCCTTCCGTACAGCTTATAAAACACCCATCGGGTGTACTCCTTACAAGCTTGTGTACGGAAAGGCGTGCCATCTACCGATCGAGCTCGAGCACAAAGCTTATTGGGCCTTGAAGCATGCAAACTTCGACCTAAAGTCCGCGGGTGATCACCGCAAAGTTCACTGAACTTCGTGATCAAGCCTACGAGAATTCTTTGATCTACAAAGAAAAGACAAAGAAGATCCATGACTCCAAAATCAAGAACCGCGTTTTTAACGTTGGTGATCGAGTCCTTCTTTTCAATTCTAGATTAAAGATATTCTCGGGTAAGCTTAAAACCCGTTGGACTGGACCATTCACCGTTGCCAAAGTTTTTCCTTATGGTACCGTCGAGTTATCTCAAAATGACGGACCAAACTTCAAGGTGAACGGTCATAGGTTGAAGCATTATTTTGGAGGGGACATACCATCCATGGTTGTCCCGGATCTCCAAACTTTCCCCATGGACCAATGAATTCGGGGTCGAGTCAAGCTAGTGACTCGGTTAACAAAAATATTAGCATTGCATGGGTGACAACCCATATTTCTGACTTCTTTCTACTTTCTAACAACTAAGTGTGGGGGAATTCCTCTGCTGTGCTTTCTTTCGTGTGTTGTTTGCTCTGATTTTCAGGTTTCCCTTGGATTGTGATGATTGTCGCGCCTGTTTTCAATCCAGCCGCCCAATATCCTATCCTTTTGCTAACGATTATCTAGGGATATCTTTTCAACCTTTTTTGTGAAAAATGGAGATTTCTGTTCCACACTTGGCTAGTGGTATTACCTTTTTACGTTCTAAGTGTCGGCATAGTAACCGGTACTTTGAATATTGAGGGCAATATTCAATTCTAAGTGTGGGGGGGAATTCTCTCGAATTTTGTCACATGTGTACCTTCTAGTCCCTAGTACCCCCGTTTTGGCCCAAATTTTAAAATTTTTTCGTTTTTAGATAAGAAATTGCAATAAAAATAAAAGTGTTTAGTCTTGATTAGGTTAGAACAAGGGGAATCCCAACTCTGCCAGAGTGTTGATCTAGCTGCTTCCTTAACGATTAGACTAAGGTTTTACGATATGTGCAAATGAAAATGCTAAGCGTAGAGTAGTTGGTTCTCTTTAGAGCTTATACAAGTAATCTATGGCTTTTCCTCCCAGAAGATAACTAATCTGATTAAATACGTGTTGTTTTCAAACGTTTGAACGTTAAAATCATGTTGTTATGAAAAACAAATTTTTATACAATTTTGATATAGAGCCCGAGTTCAACTTTTTATTTTAATTTTTGAGAAAGCATATATGTAAATATATATATAAGTTAAAAAAAATTAAAAAAAAAGGAAAAAGAAAAAAGAAGAAAATGGAATGATATTGCAAAATGCAAAAATGGAATGATATTGCAAAATGCAATAAGTTTTGATGTTGTGAAAATAAAGATGTGTATGTTAATAAATATGGTAAATTTGCTTTCTCTTAAATTTAAATCGGAAGTTGAACTTGGATTCGTCAATTTTGTATAAAAGTTAAACGGTAATTTAGTAGATTGTTGATTTCAAAGGCCCCGAAAGCTCCGGTATTATTCTCTGTGAGGTGTCAAAAGCCTGGTCACCTAAAACCAACTGGTTTGGGATGTGCCGAGAAGAAAGCCGTTACATGGAGTGATCTCGTCTTTGAGTTTCTAATCTCTAAATGATCGTTTGTTGTTATTTATTTAAGTATTTAATACTAGCTTAGTGGGAATATCCTAAATCTTTGAAATCGAAATTCCGCTGATTCCGGTACTATTCTTTGTGAGGTGTCAAAAGCCTGGTCACCTAAAACCAACTGGTTTGGGATGTGCCGAGAAGAAAGCCGCTACATGAAAAAGGCCCTTTTTATCCTTAGATTTTCGAGGTTCCCGGTAAATTAGTATTTGACTTAAACGAATAACAACCATAATTAACGTCGATTTTTGCGGTCAAAATTTTGAAAATGAGCACAGTCACCTAACTTAAATAAATGTGGGAGTGAAAAGTTAAGTTTCGGCTTACATAGATTATTGGTATAAGTAGCGTTGGCATTTTACAAAAACGTTTGCACATTGAGTTTAAGCTTAGTTGGGAGTATAAAAAGAGGATGACGATATCAATTCCCTGGAGACACCCATTTTGTGTGAATCCCGTTCCATGATACCATTTTTGAAAATCAAGCATGTTATTTATTTATGTTCTAGTTTAAATTTCTCGCATCATATAAAAAGTCAAAACGGGGTATACTTGGTATTCTTTTGATCCTTTCATTACTTCATATGATTGGATTGCTAGGGACTAGCAATAGCTTAGTGTGGGGGATTGATGAGTGTGTAAATACTCATCATTTTACACCCATTTAAGACACAAAAATAACCAAAAAACACCCAAATATATTGCAGATATCCTTGGTTTTGTGTTTTTATGTGTTTCAGGTACAAAGGATTGAAAACGGAGCAAAAACGGGCATTTTTGGAGCAATTCGACAGCAATTGTGCATTTGGTCAAGAAAAGTCAAACAAAGTCAAAGTCAACCAAAACAACACAAACGGCCCTTGGATTATTTTCATTTGGCAATATTGGTCCCTTGGTTTAACTTTGGAAATATGGCAGATTTGGTCCCCGTAAATTACAACAATTGCACTTTTGGTCCTTGGTTAAATCCATCTAACCTAAACCTGATCTTAAAAATCCAAATACCCTAACCCAACATCCCCACAACCCATTTTAACCAAAGCCCAAAAAAAAAATAAACAAAAACCCAATACCCAAACCAGGCCTTCTTTTTTTTAGTTAACCCCTAGTTGACCCGGTCAACTCTTTCTCTTCTCCTTTCCCGCCCAACTAAAAAGCAACCCAACACCATCATCACCCCTACCCTGCTATCTCCTCTTACACACTCAACCTCCCCCTACTAATCACATGTCCTCCACCCTACTAGTCACATGTATCCACCACTTCACGTGTGACCAAGCCATGTCATCAATCCGTGTGGTTAATTAGGCGCCAAAATGTAATTAAAGGGCTGAGATGACACCAAGTGGTATCCAAGGGTCCAGATCAATCCAAAGAAGCACACTTTGAAGTCCAATGTTGTTTTCTCTCACAAAAGAAGCACAAAAGTGAAGACCTAAGTTTTAGTTTTTTTTAGTATAAATAGATTAGAAGTTCTCAGTTGTTTTTTAGGTTTTATTTAGCTAAAAATTTTAGGTATTGTTCTCTTTTTAGTTTATTGTCATTTATTTCTTCTAGCATTGTAATTTAATTTTAAGTAATGAAAGTTTAAGTTTTTTTTTTCATAAGTCAACTTAAGTCAATTACTGTTACTGCTTATTGTATGTTTAAGTGCTTATTTTTGCTCACTATTGCTTACTTAGATGTTCTAAGCTTAGCTTAATAATCTGAGTTTGCCTTTGTTAATTTTTTTCTAAAAACCAAAGTTAAGCTAAAAACAGTCAAATAAGCTCAGCTTATTTGACTACTTATTGGCCTATGAAAAACTGCTCAATAAGTTTTAGTTAAGTTATTAAATCAGTTTTCAATCAGAAGTATAGCTTATCATGATAAATTCTTGGGTAAAGAACCAAAACAGCCCTCACAAGGGGTCTTTGGAATAAGCTTATATTGGGAAATTTTTCATGGTCACTGTTTACTTGCTTCTTGATCACTTTTGATCTAGCTTAGTTAAGCCTAGTTTAGCTAATAATAGGAGAAATTGAGCTTGTTTGAGGTGTTTTGTGATTTTAAGTTAACTGTGAGAAGCTTAAGGATCTAACTGATCATATAAGCCATTATTTGCACTAAGCTGTTCTGAACTGAGCTTGTGGCATTTTTGTGCTCCTTTGATGTCATTAAGTAATAGTGTAGAAGCTAGGATATAATCATTTTGTTTGTGCCATGTTCACCACTCACTGATCACACAGCCCAAATATGCAGACCTGCATAATTGTCTGCTGATCTCACCTTATTGCTTGCCTCAGATTTGCTCATCTTTTTGAGCCTTTTGCCTGATAATTAGTTCTGCTTATAGCTAGTAGTATGGGGTTTTAGATTTTGATCTGGGATTTCACTTAACAGCTCATTAGATAGCTTAAATTGTGTCTGCAAAAAGCCACATCAATCCTGTGCAGACCTGCACAATTTTTTGTGTCCCATGTGCATCTGATCTAGGGCTCATTTGATTAAGCAATTGGTTGCAAAAATTGGGCATTTTAAGTTTTAGAATAGTCTGTTGTACAAGCTTTGATATTCAGCTTTTGGTTTTCCCCAAAGAGCTTTTGGCAAGCTTTTACAGCAGCTTAAAGTGTGCTGTTGACTCACTTGTTCTTGCCATTATTTAGTTGCTGTGCATTGAGCTTATTGGCTTATTCTGTGAACTTCATTGATCTTATTGAGCTGTTTTAAGTTTTAATTAATGAGTTAAACTGAATTTGAGAATTTGATGTTCATTGGTACTGTTTAGCTTATTTTTGAGCTTATTTGAAACTGCTTATCTGCCTAAACTGCTTATTAGGGTTGAATTAAGTTCTGAGTTTATTTTTCCTAGCTTTAGAATATCATTTAAGATTTTTCTGCAAAATTTCATATTTTTCCAAAACTGTTTACTATTTTTAAATCCTTTAATTAGTTCCTAATAGTTTTTAATTCATAGAAAACAAAATCAAAATCAAAAAAATAAAATTCTTTTTTCCAAAATTTTCTTTTGTCATTTAGGATTTAGGAAAAATAATTTGGCATTCCTAGGATCTATATTTCTTATATTTCACTTTTAGTCGCGCGTTTTCCCGGTTTTTAATTACGTTAATTTTTCTTTCTTTGTGTTTTGCTTAGTAGATTTATATGTTTAGGTTTCTCTTAGCCTATTTATGCTTCCCGTAATTGTAGGATATTTAATCAAACACCAAAAATCAAAAATCCAATCATCAAGCATTTTAATTCCGAACCAAAAACAAAATCCTCGATTCACACCTCGCTGGGACACGACCCGAGTAATCAGTTATCCGGTATCTCACACCGTATTCACGGGTTTTGCACGTTGACCTTTTTCCTAAGAGGTTGACTAGTTGATTCCCAAGTATCACGGGGATCCGAAACTATATTTATATATATACTCACACACGGATCAGAGACTTTCTTGCGAGAACCATCTTATCTGCGAGAACTGACAGAATCACCAAAAACATACATGCACGCCTTTTAAAATAAAATAAAAATACATGCAAATCATCAATAATCGTAAGTATCCGCCTATATTCTTCAATATCATCATGAACTCATCAAATTTTTTCACAAAAACCGTACACACGGCCGCAATATTGTCATTGCACGCCTTATAAGAACATACATGCACACCTTCAAAGAAAAATTTTGTATTTCCAATTTCTTATCAAATTCTTTAGAAAAACCATGTTTTTTTTTTAAAACATATATGTTGTTTTTAGAACATATGTGCAAAAATACAATTATTGAAGGTGTGCATGTATGTTTTTGGTGGTTCTGTCAGTTCTCGCAAATAAGATGGTTCTCGCAAGAAAGCTGAACCATAAAGTATTGCTCAATACTTAACCTCCACAACTCAAACTCATTCTATTTGATCATGGGCAACTTTGCAGCAATATTTGTAGCCTGAGTATCTTGAACGTCCATTTCTTCTTCTTCTTCTAAATCAACTATATCAGCCTTGCTCTGATACCAACTGAGAGGATTATCGATACACTATAAGGTGGTTAAACCTTTCTTACTTTGTGTATATGATATATTGAGTTAATATGATTAAGTATGCGGAATCTACTTAATCACACTTAGAAGGTTATTTTGGTTATGGAAATGGAACAGTTATGTTTGTTATTTAACAATGAACAATGAAAGCTTATCACCAAATGATTCAATATTATTCAAAATAATACGAGTGATCTTCACTATCACTAGGGTTACAAAACCTTGAATCTTAAGTTTCTATGACTTATGATATTGTTGTGTTTGTTCTATATTCTTAACAGTTATGATCTAAGCACATTCAAAAAGACACACACAACATCTAGACTATGATCTCCCTTTTATATGAAAACAAAGGAGATCATTACAATCTATGTTAAGTCTTGTTGAGCACATGCATTGATACACTTGCATTGTGTCAGTCATTAAGATACAACATGTATCTATGTTTACCAACTAGTTGATGACTAACCACAAAGTCTAAGATATTATCTACCGTATATACTTGACTTTAGTACAAAATATCTTCGTATACTTATCCATCCAGCAAGCAGACTTAACATCAGAAGAGCAGACTTAATTTTGGTACTCACCAGAATTAATCACTAGACTTAACCACCAGACTTAATATTCAAAGACCAGACTTAACCAGCAGACTTAACCAGGTACCAACCAGACTTAACATTACTGCTACCACTATCATTTGATCTATCAATTAGAACTTGTTGTCAGATAATGTTATACATGAAGCCATCAATTCCTTAAAAGTTAGTTTGCTGCCCTCATCACTTCTAGGTATGTAACCTCCTATGAGTGGTGAATCATGGGGCAATAACTCATAATCCATCATTTGATGGTTTTCTGAGTCATTTTTATTCCAAAAATCCTTTTTAAGAAAACTTTTGACTTTTAGCAGTATGCATATGATTTTATTATTAAAAATCATACTGCTTCCAACCATTTTGAAGGGATCAAGTGTAGTTACAGACACTTAATCAAAATTTCGGTTTAAAGTAACCTCTGATTATGTGAGAACCAATGTTTTTAGTTATAAATAACTGCCTGTGTACAGATAAACTCATTCAAAGAGCTTTCCTGACAGGTTTTCCAGCTCGTGGCATTTTTTACCTCTAACACAAGTGTTAGATTCACTTTTGCACGTTGTTCTTTCTATCAGATGTCCTTAGACTTGCTCATTATACTTGTAAGTATAAAATGATAGAAAGTGAGTTGTCTCAGTTACTTTCTGATCAACTAAACCATTAATTCAATGTGAAACTTCATAATCATGTTTCAAGAAAGAAGTTTTAAGGAGTTTTAAATTCCCAAACTCTTTCTATCATGAACCTATTATGTCAGCAACTAGTATCATCATTCTGCTGCTCACACATTTCACTTGAAACTTCCTTTTTGCTCAAATATTCATACCTAAAATTGTTAGTCTAAAACCAAAAGAACAATGTACAAAGTACTTGTCTTGAATTAGAGTAATCATAGGACTAACTGTATGAATAACATAATTTAAAATCTAATTTACTTGTTTTGATAGTACCTTTACCAGTAATCTTTCCACCAATTCCTCCTCCAAAGGTAATATGTCCTCCATCAATTGATTGAAAGTCTGAGAGATAAGACATATTTCCTGTCATGTGCCTTGAACACCCACTATCTGAATATCCTTGATCTTTAACATCTGTTGGTGAATGTCCCTGCACACAAATAAAGAAATTAGTTTTCTTGGGATACCCAAGCCATCATTGACTTGGGTTTGCCTCTTGCATCAATGTAATCTAATCTTTTAAGAATAGTTGATGCAATATTGGATTTAAGAATCCAACATGCTGAGGCCTTAACAGCAGAATTAACTACTTGCCTAGCAGTATTAACTGCTGCCTTTGCAGTTGTACCCTTAATTTTCCAAACTTGTTTTTGGACCACTGCTTTTGATTGAATGGGCCTTTTAACAGTTGTTGATGCATGTTTTGAAGTTAATTTTGCATTTTTAACTGTTGGTATTGGGTTAACAGTCATGAATGGTCTAGCAGAAGGAACTGCTTTTGAAACTGCTCTGGGTTTTATTCTATTAAAATTAGAACTAGAGTGAAAGTGAGTTTGAAGAGATTGCCTTTTGAAATTCACCCTATTGTTTTCATACCCAGATACCCATTGGTTACAGAAAGCTGCAAGATGATCAAAACTACCACATGTGTAACAAGCTTTATTATAAAAGAAAAAGTCATCACCTAATTGGTTATACTTGAGGCCATTCCAATTTCTTTGGTTACCTCTGGGCTTGCTAGTGGATCTATATTGTTCACAATATTTAACTGGTTGCCTAACATGTTTAATGTTTGTTCTAGGCTTAACAGTATCCTTTTTTATCACTTTTGGAACCCTTGTTCCTGCTTTCTTAACTACTTCAGGTTTAGACATAACCTGGTCATCATCACTATCAGTTGTACATTCCTCAACAACTATAGCATCTGCTTTCCTATCAGAGGACACCTTGTCCTCAGAAAGTGAAGTTTTAGATAAACTCTCACTTACTTTCTCTACCTTAGGACTCTCAGTAGACTTAGAACCATATTCCATTATTGGTTCTTGAAACTCAGCAAATCCTGTGTGTGCTAGGTCAATACCTGGAGGTGAAGGAACACCTCTGTATGGAGGAGGAACAGATTTGTATCCTAAACCAGACTTAGCTTTATTGATTACTTGAGCTTCCTAAATTTTATTAATTCCCTCTGAGGCATGAGCTAAAGCATCTACTATTATCTTAACATTTTCAGTTTTATTTTTGTGCTTTGCTAGTGAATCATTCAGCACAATAATACACTCATCTTTGAATTCTATGTTTCTTTTTAAAGCATTCATGTCTTCAGTAAACTTAGATTCATTTCCTTGAAAATGCAAGATTTGTTTTTCAAGAACAGCTAGACCTCTTTTATGATTAGCTAAATTAGCTAATGCATCATATAACTATTCTAGTTGATCATCAAATCTCTTTTTAAGATCTTCATAAGCTTTAATAGCAGAGCATGATTCAGTACATTTAATTATGGAATTTACCTCTGAATCAGAAAAGGCCATTAGGGCAGTCTCAGTGGCCACAAGAGGAACATTCGTTGGTGCTTCCTCTTCATCAGCCAAGAAGCTCCAATCATAGTTAACACCATCTATGGCTAGCATAGCCCTTGGTTCTTCCACTGTGACTTCCTTCTTCTTCTCTTGCCTATACCATGTGCTTCTATTATCCTGCTTCCTTGGGTTTCTACATTCTTTAGCAAAGTGTCCTAACCTGTGACAGTTGAAACACTCTACTTTCTTCTTATCAAACCCAGCAGTTTCATTACCATCAATGGTAATCTGCTTACCAGTTCTCTGCCAGAACTTCTTAGCCCTCATGCTAAGTAAAGCAACCTGCCATTTGATGTCCATCTCTTCCAAATCATTATCATCCAACTGATCAAGATCTTCATGAGTTAGAGGAGAACCACTAGTTTGACTAGACATGAATACATAGAATGCTGGATCTCCAAGTCCAGCAGCATTCTTTTGTGAACTAGCAGTAGGACCACCATAGTTAGCAGTAGAAACACCTGCATCTTCATCTACCTCTTCTGACTTACTAATACTAGGAGATGACAAGAGTGCCACATTCCCAGAACTAGTACTATAGTTTCCAGACTTCTTTAGACTTTGTTCAACAATTTTGAAGTTGTTGTACAAATCATTGAGTTTCATGGTTTCAATGTCTGGCTTGTTCATCCAGACAACCACATGAGTATGGAACTCATCAGGTAGGCTTCTCAAAAACTTCATGTTGAGATCTTCCTTGGCTATCTCAACCCCCAACACAGCTAACTGACTGACAAGCTTATGTAATCTAGAGAACAGCTTATCAAGTGATTCATTGCTATTTGAACTAAAGTTTTCAAATTGTTGTTTCAGCAATGTCTTCTGTGTTTTCTTGGAAGTTTCATTACCACCAAACCATGCACAAATCTCTTCAAAAAGAGTTTTTGCATCAGGATACTTGCTAAAGGATAGCATCTGCTCACCAGGAATGGTCATAAGCAACAAGTTTCTTGCTTTTTGATCATTTCTTTTCTGCATCTTTTCTTCACCAGTAACTGGTCCAGTATTTCTTCTCCTATCTGTTTTGCCTTCAAGAATGACATATGTATAACCTAGTGTAAAAGAATCACCATTCATAATGATATCCCAAAGAGCATAATCCTGAACCATAAAGTATTGCTCAATCCTTAACCTCCACAACTCAAACTCATTCTATTTGATCATGGGCAACTTTGCAGCAATATTTGTAGCTTGAGTATCTTGAACGTCCATTTCTTCTTCTTCTTCTAAATCAACTATATCAGCCTTGCTCTGATACCAACTGAGAGGATTATCGATACACTATAAGGTGGTTAAACCTTTCTTACTTTGTGTATATGATATATTGAGTTAATATGATTAAGTATGCGGAATCTACTTAATCACACTTAGAAGGTTATTTTGGTTATGGAAATGGAACAGTTATGTTTGTTATTTAACAATGAACAATGAAAGCTTATCACCAAACGATTCAATATTATTCAAAATAATACGAGTGATCTTCACTATCACTAGGGTTACAAAACCTTGAATCTTAAGTTTCTATGACTTATGATATTGTTGTGTTTGTTCTATATTCTTAACAGTTATGATCTAAGCACATTCAAAAAGACACACACAACATCTAGACTATGATCTCCCTTTTATATGAAAACAAAGGAGATCATTACAATCTATGTTAAGTCTTGTCGAGCACATGCATTGATACACTTGCATTGTGTCAGTCATTAAGATACAACATGTATCTATGTTTACCAACTAGTTGATGACTAACCACAAAGTCTAAGATATTATCTACTGTATATACTTGACTTTAGTACAAAATATCTTCGTATACTTATCCATCCAGCAAGCAGACTTAACATCTGAAGAGCAGACTTAATTTTATTACTCACCAGAATTAATCACTAGACTTAACCACCAGACTTAATATTCAAAGACCAGACTTAACCAGGTACCAACCAGACTTAACATTACTGCTACCAGAATTAATCACTTAAGAGAATTTCCCGATAATTAATCTTCAGAATATTTAATTCCCAACATATACGTGTATATATATATATATATATATATATATATATATATATATATATATATATATATATGGTCCCTTTCTTGCGAGAACCACCTTATTTACGAGAACTGCGAGAACCACTTATGTACTCTTAATAATGCATAGTGTGCAACATATCAATGCAAAATGACATTTTTTTTAATATTAACCTTTTTTATTTAATCCAAAAGGGTATAATAGTAAAAAACGTTTTTTTTTTTTATTTTTTTATTTTTTTTTTTTTTTTTTAAGGATTGTTATTTTCTAGATTTAGTGCATACATGTTTTTAAGCTAGCATGTTCAGTGCATATATGTTTTCTTTAAAATGGCATATTTGTAGATTTAGTGGTACAATATATGATTTCAGAAATACTTAGGTGCATATGGGTTTTTTTAATATAATGAAATTTATAACAAATCATGAACAGAAATGTCATACACAAACTTCGATGTCGATTGAAGCACAATTAAAATACAAATTTCTCAAAAGCATAAATACATGAATCTAATCGATCTATACACGTGAGCACTAATAAATATTCAACACAAAATGGACATATGTGCACACGCAAATGTTATCATCATTTTTAGAAGTCGAACATTTATGCACATGCGTAGCCGTCAACATTTTTTCAAAAGTCGGACATATATGCACACCCGTAGCCGTGAACATTCTTGTAATTACACCTGATACAAAGAAAAGTACAAAAATTAGCAACAATAATTTTATTAAAACATACATGTTTCAAGCATTCCGTTTATAAGTAATAATTTTTTAAAACATATATGTTTTGAACAGAACATACATGTTTTATAACACATACAAATATCAAACAACTTCAATCAGCATTTAATTAAAAACACATACAAATATCAAACAACTTCAATCAGCAAACTCACAGATTAAACACAAACAAATAACGAATAAAACATAACAAAACCTCGTTGACAGAAATCCGTAAACTAACAAGTCCCGAACAGAAAAGCCATGCTACTAAAATCCATAAATAATACAAATTCTTACTGATAAACATCAACATTCTCAATCACATGTCTTAATAACCCATTACAAATACAAACAATATACTATGGCATAATTAACTTTTATCAGTTTGCTTATTCCACATATCATACAACAAATAAATAATAAAAGTGCTAGCAAAAGGCAAGTTCAGTATGTACGCTTACTACAATGTTGGGTGGGAACATTAATTAGCTCTTCGAACTTGCAAGAATTAGCACGAAAAATAATGATTAACTGATAGCTACTAATAATAGTGTTGCATGTATAAAAAAATTAAAACTTTGTATATCATATATACTAATAAGGTCATCATATCATTATATTGGACCCCCAAACCCACTACCACAGCCATAAAAGTAAAAATCAGAAACTACTTCAAAGAATCATACTAATTAAATGAACACTGTTGTTTCCAGTTTCCAATACTAGAGCTCGACATTTGCGACTAATAAGCAAACCAAAGATGTGAACAGTCAAGTAGAAATTTTTTAGTTGCGACTCAGCACTACACACCTCTGATATGTAGAAACGTACTCATGTGCTTGCGTACTATAGTTTTATGGCATACACACAAAGATGATGATTAGTTTGGACCAAAAAGCTAACCACAATGGTTCAGTAAGTTGATCACTCATTCATCACAGATTTAAAGTAGTCAATATGAAATCAAGACTAAAGTTTACCACTTTTCGTAACCAAAAAAGTAGATAGAAAATAGGATCCTCGTGATCCACCACGGGTATGTCAGTTTTAAAGTAGTCAATTTAACATCAAAAATAAAGTCCACCACTTTCTTTTGTAACCAAAGTAGTAAATAGAAAAGAGGATACTCACGATCCACCAAGTGTACCTTGATGTTTGATGTCACAGGTAGAGGGGCAGCCATGTATTTCTCCTTCATTGCATGCAGTATAGCTACAACCGTGGGAAGGGTAGAAGCCACACCACGAATGAAGCTAAGCATCCATATCAACTCGTTTTCAATCAAATCAAGCAGCTGGTTGTTGCAATCAAGCCACACCAGGAATGAAGCTAAGCATCCATATCAGAACATACGTGTTTTAAAACATACATGTTTTGAACAGAACATACATGTTTAAAAATTAAGACAGGATCAAATGAAAAGTAACATACATGTTTTTAACAGAATATACATGTTTAAAAACATACATGTTTTGAACAGAACATACATGTTTAAAGCATTCCGTTTAAAAACATACATGTTTTAAGCATTCCGTTTATAAGTACAAAAATTAGCAACAATAATTTTATTAACACGACTACGAAGATATCACATTCTACATTTTGAGATACTTCTCACAATGCTCTGCTGCTGCCCTAGGTTACCTTGTTCTTCCTGGTAAAGGCAACCATCTAGTTAAATACCAGCAAACCATTTCCAATGATATTTCCTTCATTAGCATGTTTTTCTCCCCTTGCCCCTGAAATAATCCTAAATATACTAATCCTAAATGTTAAAAACCTATATGTTCATTTGTTGATAATTATTAAAAAGTACCGCTAATACCTCATAATGTTCTGTTTAGGGACACCACAATTGATTAATAAATCACTACAACCAACTAAAACCTTGTTGTTTAGACATGACCTTTATGTTGCCAGTGCTAAAAAAAAGTAATGTAATCTTTCTAAGGAAAACCATAAACCAGCTTTCAAAACATTCACAGACCTGGTACCAAACACTCCAGTAGTTTTTCTTAATGAACAGTTCATTATTAACCAATCATAACCATACGGCTCACAAATCACATCCTAGTCCGAATCAAAATACACGGACCAAAACCAAGCTCATAACTACAAGTCTCAACATATATTATGTCTCTAAAGTCAAATAAGTCACCAAATTAAAACTAAGCTGAAATAAGCTAGGCGAAATAGCAAATCAAACTTACCTAAATCAACCCATAGGGCTCGGCCTTGTGGGTTACCCAAATCGTACGCGGCCGAAAAGAAATAAGCTCTCATGAGCTTATTAAGAGCTTTTGACACAAAAAAGAAATGAGAAGAAGTGGTGGCGGTGGAGGAACAAACACGAGCAAAACACCTTCGATCTATCTCCAAATACCTTCAAAACAACAAGATCTACTCAAATAAATGGTGGGTTTGGCGGTTGATGGTGGTGGCGTGTGGTGGTGAGGCGGCGTTTGGTGGTGGCGGTTGATGGATGGCGTCCAGATATGGAAAAATAAGGGATGAGAGATTGGATCTGTAAGGGTGGTTATGGTTAGATGATTGGATCTGTAAGAGATTGGATCTGAGAGGTGGTGGCCATGAGTGAGAGAGAAATTGTGACCTAATATAATGAGATGGTAACTATTTACTCGGAGCAGTTATTGAAAAGAAGGAACACAAAATTCCATTAATGCCGCTAGGATATTAACTCAATAAAATAAAATGAAATCAATTTACTAAATTTTGATTGGACAATATTGGTTCTTGCAGTTCTCGTACATAAGGTGGTTCTGAAAAGAAAGTCCCACTATATATATATATATATATATATATATATATATATATATATATATATATATATATATATATATATATATATATATATATATACTAGCTTCAAAACCCGCCCAATGGGCGGGTTAGCTTCATAATATTATTTTATGAATTCTAAGTGGACATACATAAATAAAAAGTAACGCCATACATTTATTCTAAGAAGATAATAATAATGAATGTATAAAAAGTTGAGCCAGTAGTAACTATGTTCAACACATTTAGTTATTTCATTCAAAAGCAATACTTCATGAGTCTCATTTATAAAATGATTAAATGTAATATTGTATCTGCATAAGGATATGTCAAGTATCTTTAAACCGCTTAATGCAGAATTTGTGTTTTACTCGAAAATTAGCATCCTTCCAACTCCTCTTCCTTGGCCCGTTATGGCTCCTATGGTTTATCTAAAGGGTAACAACTGCTTGCACATTAATAACAAAATACATGATCAATACAACAAAACTAATCATTCTATTATAAAGAGTTGCTTGTATTTACATGTTAAGCTACAAAGTTACACCACTTAAACCACGATTACGACTACAACATAACCACTAAACTTCATTATTGTCCAATATAATGGTCCTTAATAGAACTCAACAAACGAATACATTTATTCAGCGAGTTGGTTCCGCCTCAACCTTTTACTCCAATTAAATCGTATCATAATTCAAATACATTCAAATTACATTTCTATAATCCCTTATGTGACTCTAATAACTACTCGTAAGACCCGGACACTGTTTATTTGTGGGAAAGAGATGTTTACACTTGCAATAAAATATATGAATATTACATATTTACCCTTTTTCCCTATGTTGCCTCACTTTCAGCATCTTATTTATATGACCCATATATAGACCCGTGCTATTGCGGACTACAGTATCTTGTTCTACTTGAATGTCACCTCGGGCTTGTCTTTGTACATTTGGTGCCATTGGATATAATCTTAAGACTTCATTCGTTATCCATCCTATCTGTTATAGAAAAATAAGTTCGTCAAAACAAATTAATAACGATCATTTTGCAATTAGCTGTTGTATGGATGAATTAAATACTACTTGAAAAGGATGTATTTATTTGTTTTAACATAAGCAGAAAAGTGTTATATCCATTTTCACACAAAATAAGCATTTTCAATATATAGATTTCCATTTTACATGTATTCAAAATGTTTGTGATAAGATTTTATTTTCTTACATAACTTGTTATATGATGGTTGAACTCACTTTTTAGCAAGAATCTACCATCAATTCAGACTTTGAATACACAGCTGAAGTTTCTGGTACCAATTCGCCAATTCGATAGATCTTTACCTGGCTGCATATCAACAAAATATTATAAAAAAGTATTACTACATTTGTTGTTTACAAAATAAGAAAATCCAAACACTATTTATCAAAGTCCTTATTTTAAGCATACATATCTGGTTATAATCATTTGATTACAAAGATGTGTTTCGGGTGAATCCAACCCGGCCCTATCGGTCTCGACCCTTTAAAAAAGTTACCCGTTTTCACCCGTTACCCAATCCGCTCATAGAGCCTGTTACCTGGTTTGTGAGCTCCTCCGTTTCCTCCTATAAGTTGATGACAATGAGTATAAAGTTCAGTAGATTGAGCTTTTTCTTTACCTGGGAAAGAAAAATATAGTTTTTTTAAGAAAAACTAAAACCGAAACTAACACACAGTAGCTTCATCAATGGTCCATTTATGTTTTAATCCCATTAATTAGGGTTCTGGTTTTAGTTTGATGATCGTGATTAAATCAATCTCAGTTTCAAAATTGAATTGTCAAATTTCAGATTAAAAAAAAAATGAAATCAGGGAGAAAAGTTAGGGTTTTTGTTTATAGAAGTGATTCAATTTCAAAACTGCCATGTTTAGCTGTTTCCATATAGAATTAGAAGTTATTAAAGCATGACACTATTGTTTTTAATTGTTTATCACAAAAAACTGGGTTGGTCCAGTGGTTGTAGTGTTGGTTGTGGTTATAGTAACCAAGGTTCGAATCTCAATTTGGTCAAATTTAAAAAAACACATACCGAAAAATGATCAAACTCACATCTATGATTTTACAGCTAATAATATACTTTCGGTTCCTACTGAAGTCATGTTTCCACATACTTGTCCTCCTGACGCTTTTTCTTTACTTGGTATCCTAGAGCAGCTGTTATGGCAACCAAATTTGTTTCAAGAGCCCACACTCAAATTCACATTGCAGCTACCATAGACCGAAAGCAAGAATTATTACCTGCAACATTGTTTCCCACATTGACAAATTCATG
This sequence comes from Artemisia tridentata subsp. tridentata, assembly GCA_021014915.2. Taxonomy (NCBI): domain Eukaryota; kingdom Viridiplantae; phylum Streptophyta; class Magnoliopsida; order Asterales; family Asteraceae; genus Artemisia; species Artemisia tridentata. The sequence goes on along the minus strand of CP139508.1, from coordinate 359,055,659 downwards.
ACAGCCACCTGTTGCAAATTTCCCATACCTGTAGGTTTCGATCAATGCGATATGTATAGTTAGATATCCAAAGTAAGGTGTTTTCGAGTTAATAGAGGTTATTGAATATCCCCAAAAGTGACATTGTAAAAGGAGATAATCAGTTTTAAAGCACAAATCCAAACACCCTATATATACTAATTAGGCTAAATTAAGTTACACACCTTCTTTCGCTAAAGAAAAATCTACCCTTCCAAACACACATATTCATTCTCTGGTAGGTTCAGATGTGGACTTTTGTAAAAGAGCAAAGAGAAAACAACTTGAACTACCGATTGACATATTAAAGTTCTATTTCTTTCTAATAAATATTACTTACCCTTTTGTTGCTCTATAATTTTTGATATAGAGTTAATTGGTACATAAAAGCTCAATCCATCAGCTGCCAACACTCCATGATGTGTTAACACCTATAACTTCACCATCTATATTCACAAGGGGTCCACATGAATTACCCTATACCAACAAAATCACAAGAGATTTAGATTCATTTACAAATTCAAACAGATGAGATAATGATAAAAAGAAAGTTAAAGTACCGCATTGATAGCACAATCAGTCTGTAAATACTCTCTCCTCATTCCTCCAAGTCCCAAATCGCTGCTCTTAGGATCAACACAGCTGAAGACAGGCAGAAAAATGTTTGCACAACAGTTACAATCTAAATCTTTCCATCACATTGTCCGCCAATAAAAAGTAAAATAGTTAAAGTCAGTTATCATACACATAATCATGGAGTATTTTATTTATCCTACCTTACAATACCAGCTGTGATTGTGTTTTGAAGAGATAGGGGACAGCCCACAGCTGCTACCCAATCACCAGGACGCAATATCAGAATGCAGATCTGTATTCACCACTGTACCCTCGAAACTACGGCCATCTTGTAATGTCACATCAACCTGCAACAGAATATGACCTGTGTAACTTTTTCCATGATTAGGATTTAGGACAAATGCAAGTAAAAATTCAAAAAAATATACTCTACGAAAAAAAGTTATAATTGATACCTGGAAAAAAGATTGGCATTGCATTTGTCCACATCTTGATAGCTTGCTCTTGGCAAGTGTCAGTAGGGTTCATATCGTCAAAATGACAACATTTGTTTGAATGCCAAACAACTACTATTAGTTATATGCTAGGTGCTGGTATTTGGATCATTTATAAAATGATGAATAAAGAACATGCCAGCCAAAAAAAAACCACGGTGTCGCACACAATCACATCACCAGCTCGTGTGACCGTCAAACTGAGTAAAGTATGTCTGTCATGTATCTTTTTCCAGTTTTCCCATGTTCCATTTGTAAGTAATCTTTTAATCCACCCATCCCTGGTAGCAGTATACAATATCCCCTTTTCGTCCACACACACGTCTTCTGAACATTAAAACAATGGCTATAATCAATCTTGGTGTATTTGAAATAATAATCAGAAAAAGGAAAGATTATAGATATTCAAGTAATCGACAAATAAGGACAATGGAAGAAGACTATTAGTATACATGTATTGAATAGTGTATCGTAGATCAAATGTTTGAATACTCACTAAACATCGAGAGCAACTGAGAGCTGACTGTGATGTTCACATAAAAGACCAAAAGAATTCCACAGTTCCCAAGAATCGTTAACCTCTACTACCTGTAAACCACAACTGATAAATGAGTATATTAAACAAAATTGGTCGACTAAGAATAAGAGATCACTCACCGAGCCATTAGAAGAACTAATCGTGGCATCACCATCGTCAGACTTCGCCAGAGGAATCCTAAGCCACAACTTCAGAATGGAAACGAAGCATCAGTATATACAAAATAGGAATGAGAACAATGATGTGTAAATATAACCACAAATACCTGCACTTTATCAAGGTCTTGTAGAATTTGAGTAACACATCTGGCATAATTATCATAGGATTTCCCTTTAGGCGTAGGAAGGAGACATGCATGAATAACAACGAATTAGATAACTGGAGATGATAATATTTATGCAAATAACTTAGAGCAGCGACAAAAAATATGCCCAACCTTAAAGCTCATAGAGTTGTCTCACCAGCGTGGGGAGTTGCAATCGCCTCTTCTGGGAATGAAGTAGATCCCTCAATGAAAACTACACTTCCTTCAGCAGAGACACCACTGCAGAAAATTCTTATTTTGACAATAAATAAGCAATTTTGCTGTTGTTTATCCCAGTCCCCTTTATAATCAGTTTCACTATACAAAACAGTAGGATCATATTATTTTCAGCAACTTAAAACACAAAAATGATATAATGTTCGCTTCCAAAATGCAATGCCAAACAGTCAGTTTTATTACTTAGCACTTGCGTCGGTTTCCAACGTAAGGAGTTTCAAAGTCCGAATTTTTATTTTACAAAACGTGCCAAAATAAAAACTCAAAAGGTGTCCATTGTATACCTATAACTCCTGAAAAGTCTAACGTTGGTAGTGCTCGCTAATCTACCTACTGGCGTACTGTTTGAATTACACAGCCTGAAATCAACGAAAGACTTGAAAAATAAGGCATAAACTGAAAAATAAGGCATAAAGCTTGGCTTATGAAATTGAAACTCATAGAATGTACTACACTGAATATATTAATTTTGTGGAATGCATGTTTTTGCGTACCTTTGTTGCTATAATGGTTCTTAATGCATGTTCCAACTTATTGCTTTTACAGCCATTTCAACTGTTATTAGCGGTGTTCCACATACGTTGCGCTCAACCCTTTTGGAAGATTTCTTCAGCAAACGCGTGCGCATCATTCGAAGATGACACACCCATCTCTGTTAGATCATTGAATATATCAGAAGGTGAGGTAACTTTCAGAGATAAAAGAAAATAAGTATGTGCCAGATAAATGATCCATGGCTTCATCATCCATTTATTACTACATTGAAACAACATTGAGAGACCATAAAGCTAATTAAATCCAAACATCATGACAAATACAAATGAAGTAATCAAAATAATGCAGTCACTCAAATGAACATGAATGGTCTTAAACATTAACTCTTATGGTTAAAGAGAATGATTATTCACCTTTTGGTCTTTGTATGCTTCATCGACCTCATCTTGACACTCACTCTGCTGGTTAATATCTTTTCCAGCAGGAAAATAATAAAAATGACCTAAAAGAAAAGGGAAAAAATGGATATTGGTACTTAAAATGGAGTTGATTAAGGAGTCATTCAATAAATACCTTTAAAAGATAACAAATATCATGATCATGGTTTACAGTGACACTGACATCAGTGATGAATTTCACAATCCTCTTGTCTTGGACATATACTTAAGACATAAACGATACTTTTCACTGCAAGTAATTAGGGTTTTAGGAATTTGGGAGGGATAGAATGGTGCACGAATGAAAAAGAAGGACATTAGGGTTTTCTGCTGAGAAAAGGGCGATTAAGATTTAATTGCTTCCGGTTTGTTAGTGCAAAATTGTAGGGATGCAGTTAATGAAAGGATTAGCCGGATTAGTATGAGTATATCAATTTGGGAATGCAATGGTATATCACACAAACTTGCATGCTCCACTGGTTGAAGCGCTTGTGTGAGGACGGTAAGATCCGGGTTCGAATCTCTTAATGGACTGAATTTTTGAACATTTTAATTAATCCGAATTTTAGTTGATTAATAGTTGCTTAGGTGGACTAAATGTGATGACATGGCTTTTAATGACAATTACATGGCAATGACGTGGACTTATGTGGCATTATCTACGTGTAACGCCTCCTGTTATATATAATGTAGAGATGCCATCTACTCATGCTCCAAGTTATACTTTGTCCCTCAAAGACATTGTTTGGTATGACATGCCTCAAGCATGATAGATTAATCGATTCCAAATAAAATCATCGATGAAGAATATAGAGCATGAAAACAAGATGGTTGTTCGAGGAATAAAAGACCCCATGATTGTCTCACAAAGAGACACTAGACATGAAGGTTCTATAAGTACCTCATATAGCTAATGAGATCTCAATAAATTATATCATGTCTAAAGTTATATGGAATCGAAACAAAACAACGTCGATAAGTTTGTTTGTATACAATACAACACTTGTTATTATGCATAGTGAGGATCATAAATAAATTATTATTCAAAACTGCGCTCAACGAAATGATTGGCCAACATGAAAAGATGCAATCTTGTGCAAAACGAGAAGTATTAGGACATAAATTCCATACACATGAATGTGTAAAATATATTGGATATACATCAGGCTTTGTGCTAATGTGAAATAAGAGCTCTAAAGTTATGTCCTTTAAGACATTAATTGTGAATAAATAAATTCACAAAAACACGAAGTTGATTATTAAAAGACATATTGTCTCGAGGTGGATGTAAATATCTTATTGATATTTTACGAGACAGTCAATATTGAAGTATTTAATTCGCTGTAAATGAGTTTTATTAGAGTTATCATATTCCATGAAGGACCTATAATGCCTCAAACATGTCTAGCAACTTCAACTTCTTGAAGCAATTAATAAAGTTCTCAAAAACTCTACTTGATCAAAGTGAATAAATCATTATATGGATAAAAATCATTTGGACGCATATTATATGAATTGCTTTTGCACATGTCTCTATAAAATGATTGGTCCTTAAGTACCATACTTAAGTGCAACTGATGCTTTAATAATTAATATGCGTCAAGAGAGTATATTTTTCTATTTTAATATTTGTAATAGCAATGTATGTTTTCCACAATGCATTTGATATTGGGTTGGAAGCTACACATATTTTGTCATCTTTGCAGGACATATTCTTAACAACAATTATTCAATGGAATTTATTACAAAATCTTTTCCGAAAAAAGTGTCTGAACTACTGCTTAAGAAGATTGATATTCGACGCTCGGAAGATATACATTAAATTGAGGAGGAGTATTATGCGCACTGCACTCTTTTCTCCTTCATCAAGTTTTTTTCCCCACTGGGTTTTTATTGATAAGGTTTTTAATGAGGAGGTCTATAGCGTATAATAAACGGTGAATATTCAAGGAGGAGTGTTGTAAATATTAGGGATAATTACTAAAATAGACCGGGCAACCAAGTGGTTGTCGGTTTTTTCCCCGAAAAAAAAAACTTCTGATATTAGACTAGGCAACTGGGCATATCGACCCATACGATGACAAATGTCCTCCAGTTGCCCAAAAAATACACAAGTTGCCCAAAAAATAGTCAGAAAAGTGACACTTGTCACTTGCACATTTCAGTTGCCCAAAAAGTATAGGTTGCCCTGGTCTAATATCAGAAGTTTTTTTTTTGAGACAAAAACCGCCAACCACTTGGTTGCCGGTCTATTTTAGTAATTATCCCTAAATATTAATAGGCTTATGTGTATTCACATTTCCTCTAGTGGACTCTAGGGTTTTGAGATGTATTCATCTACCCTATATATACAATCCACTTCTAACCTTGATTATGATTTAATAAGAATTCTCTCTTCATCCTCTCATTCTTTTATTATTGTTCATTATTTTATAACAAAAATGATATTTTTTGTAGTGTTACAATAGTAAGTGCGGAAATATATAAACGACCATCTCAATTTTCACACAAAAAGTTGAACAGAAATTTCACACTTGTAGCCGTGGAAAAAATGTAAAATTTATACAAAGTTATAAATGTAAAGATGAAATATTTACACTCATTTTCCCATACGTCATCTTATTAATGTCACAGTAGTTTTTGTTTGTTTAGTGGCCTACGAAGATTAATTTCCATCATCTATTTGCATTCTTTCCCTTTTTTGGCCATTCTTATTTGTTTATTTGTTTTTATGGGCAATTTCATACCTCCTCTATTTTTAGTTAGAAATTTCATATATATCTAAACATACATTAAAAATATTATATATTATGTATTCAATACTTGCACTTTGGGTATATATTACACTAGATGGCAGGCCCGCCCCGATGGGGCGGCTAGCGTCACTATGTGTGTCGGCTAAATTTGTTCGGTGGAGAGTGTGTAATTGTAAACATTTTAATATCTTGAAAGTTAATGTATAATGATTAACAAAGAAGGAGATAAGAAAAAAAGCTCAAATTTGAATGATTATTTGTTTATATTATAATATTAAATGAGTTTAACAATTACTATAATTTTTACATACACACGTCCTTTTTTTACCAATCTTCTATGTTTATCATTTTTAGCAACTTTTTATGTCTCCTAAAGTGTAATTAAAATAGATTATTGCTATTTACTATTCAAAATCCCTGTACACGCACCACAAGTGGAAAAACGTGTTAGAAGAAAGAAACCATTGTGCACTCCACCTTTGGCCTTTACTTGTATCCTCTTCTAAATGATTGCGTCCGTCATGTCTCATGACCTTCTTTTTGTCCTTGACTACTTATCCACCCTCTTATCTTTTTAGTTGTAATACCCGAAAATCTATAACATGTAAAATGACCAAATTGCCCCTACAAGTTTAAAAATTTATTTAAAAGCTTATAAAGTATCAAATAAATTCCAAACTTCTGAAAATGAACAAGACATGATACCAAATAATTTTGTCAACTACATTTAATACTTTTACAAGCCACAAAATTCCCAAAATGCCCTTTGGGCGTCAAATACAATTTTACTATCAATAATTATGACTTTTAAATGTAATTAAAGGGCAATTAAAAGAGCAATCAAACCAAATCAAATTCCTAAATGAAATTTCCGAAATCATTGGCCCATTACCCCCTAAGACTCGGTTACTCCTCATTTATATAAATTTACTTATTATTTCTTCCAAAATCTTTAAACCGAGAAACCCTAAAACACCAAATAAATCACCATTCATCCCATCCGAATTTTCTGAGGTCCAACCATAATTTTCCTGAGTTCTTGGTCGTGCTAGGAAGCCAAGAAAATTGGCCATTCAATTTATAGGGCCTTGAATCTTTTATTGTCGAATTTTGTTCACAAGTGAGGTAATATTCCATTTTAATTCTTTCGGCCCTTTTAAAATTCATTCTCTATTTTTCCTAAGTTCCTTACATCATATATGATCTGCAAAAATTGAATCCAAGGTTTATTGATCGCGTTTGAGCTCGTGGGGAATTTGTTGTCATTTTATTCTAGCCGAGAAGCCAATTTTTGGTTCGACTTGTTTCACTCGATTCATACCTGGTCTGGTATTTTTCTCACACTCCATTCATCATATAAGTCGTGTATAAAATGATAGAAACAATCCATGCATGATCTTTAAGCCGTTTACGAATTAATGAATTTATAAGCTTAATAAAACAATAATTCGGTATATATGTCATGCGATTTTTCCAGGGTGTGTTCTTATTTTTCCTAGGTCCTATATGATTCATATAACATGTGAAAAGTAGTGGTTTGATTTGTTGGAGTGGAAATCGTGTTTTGGGGATCTTATTCAAAACCGGGTTTTTATAAAAGAAAAGAAATAAGAAAATTAAACAAAAACCCTAAATCGACCTAGGGTTGGGGTTTGGCACAAGAATCTGATTATTTAATGATTTTAAGGAAGATTTAATGATGGATCAATGAGTGGTATAATTATTTTAGGGTTTGTGTTATTCTACTTATTTACCGATTTCAAAATAAAGGGCAAAGGTGTGTTTTGTAATTTATAAAACTTGTGGGGTATTTTTAGAATATTATTTAGATCAGTACTAAAGTGTAAAAATTATAACATAAGGGTGTCATGTGTAAATTTGGTATTTTAGAGATTTATTTTGGCTAATTAAATAAAATACTATTCGATTTACAATTAAATTATCTAGAGGGACTAAAAATGTAAATACTGGAAACTTGAAGTCATTTTGAGTAAATAATAATATTAAGAGGGTTCTGTGTAATTTTGGATAATTATGGGGGCTAATATGTAATTGTTATGAATTTATGATTTAATATATAAGTTTTATAACTATAGGGACTAAATGTGTAATTTCTGAAACTTGAGGGGCTGGATTCGTACAATAAGTAATTATGAAGTTATATTCTGTATTTTGATAAAATATGAGGCTTGTTTGGTAATTATGGATAAGATAAGGATTTAAAGTGTAAAATTATGAATTAAGGGGTTTAAATGGGAATTTTGTAAACTAAGGAGTATAAAATGTAATTTGGCAAACTTGAAGTATTGAAGACGTACATTCTGAATAAATGAAGGATTAAAAAGAATGAATGTGATAATTACATATTTAACCTTTAACTTTGGAAGAATTACATTTGAAACCCTAAAGTATGGAAACTTGCCAAATAAGGAAACCTACCTAAAATAGAAAGTTACTTAATATGGAAATGGGATCTTTAGTAATTCTGTCTTGACTCCTCTAGGTGTGAAGAGGGAGTGATCCATTGTCTGTCATTGATCATCCTTTGATTCGGGTGCTAAGGTACAGATATTCTGCCCTTTTTCAGTAAAGGGTGTCCTCTTGCTTATTTCATTCAGTATCTATGATTCATCTTAGTATTTCTCTGAGCCGTTGTTATCCTCTGATTGGGTCTTCATTATGCATATCAGTTGGTTATGATCTGAGCCTTTTATATGGGGCTTTCCTATTTGAATCTATGTCTTTGTTATGTTTTCCCTAATTCATGAACCTTGCTTTATTTATTTTGATACATGATATGATCTGTCCATCACCCTGTAATGTGAATATTTATGACCCTGGAATACTTTGAAGGTTCATAGGATTTTATAACTAAATGTAAAAACTCTTCTTAATTACATGTGAAAATGTTTTGAAAACTTTCTTTAAAGGACCTACTTTATGAAGACTGTTTAAGGTTTACTTTCACGAAAGCTATTTTAAGAGATTACTTTTTGAAAAATGATATGAACCTTCTGATTTTGGACTCCCTGATACTTGACCCTTCTGACATTGGACCTTTTGATATTGAACCTATTTTCTGATTCCTGATTTATTGCTATGTTTCCTTGTTCTGTGAACCTTGCTTGTTTCTTTCATGATATTATGAGCGTTTGATATGATCTTTCTGATATATGATCTTTCTGATTTATGATCCTTCTGATTGATGATCTTTCTGATATATGATCTTTCTGATATTAAAACTTTCTGATATTGAACCTTTATGATATTGACCTACTGTTATGACCTTCCTGATATGAGCCTCTGATATGAACTTCTGATATTCTGAAATGGGAATTGACTTATGCAACTAAACTAAATACTTAATGCCTTGCCATAAACCTGAATACTTGAACCTGACACCTGAATACCGATACCTGATACATGATACTGATTTCTGATACATGATACTGATCTCTGATACATGATACTGATTTCTGATACATGATACTGATTTCTGATACATGATACTGATTCCTGATACATGATTCCCGATACATGATACTGATTTCTGAGACATGACACCTGACACATGATACATGATACCTGACCCTAACCCACAGTTTGATACTACGAGCCATAACTAGTCATGAGGGTTTCATGACCATGTCATTGATGCACCGATGGCATGACTCTAGGGCAGGAGAGTGATGACCTGTTCCGTCCCTTTTCTGTATTTTATTTGGTGTGTTGGGAGATTTATGGCCACCAGGGGCGTATGGATGCATCCTAGAACTGTTCTGATTACTGATTACTGATTTCTGTATTACTGGTGACTGATGGTGTGTGCGATACACGTCTTTCACACTCTGGGAGCTGATCACTCCATATTTTCTGATTTCTGGGATTAGTGAGAGGAACATCTCTCTGCATGGCGGTATGATTATGATTTCATGTTCATGTTTCTGGGCTCGTAGAGGATTTCTGTTACCCTGCACCTTGTAACCTTATAACCTGATTACCTTTGCTTTCCATTACTATTACTGTCACCCGGCAACCTGGTATGTGATTTAACACTTTACTTGATTTGATCTGACCTGGTATGTGGTAGGATCTTGGATTACGTGTTTATACTTATTTTCTGTAACAAGTGTTAATCATGTTATATCTGTATAATTTTTATATACCTGTTCCTGACTCTTGTGGTATTCATTCTTTTACTTCGCTACTTTACCGTTACTGCTTGTTATCGTTATATCTGTTCACTGGGCTTTTTAAGCTCAGCCGCACGTTTTCTTTTCGTGTGCGGCAGGTTTAGTTGGAAGCTGGGTTATTGATTAGAGAGTATATTGGACATAGAAGAATTTACTAGCAGCTTGGGATTAGCTATTGATGATGGTTAGAAGAACTCGTGTTAGACTTAGAAATCATTGTATTGGACTCCTGTAATTTCATATTTCCTTTGTAACTATTGAATTCTATTGTATTATGTATGTCGTATGCTCACATCTGTTCTGATAAGAATCCGTATTTGTGACACCTTTGCCCTTGTCGGGTTGGGGTGTTACAATTTATGGTATCAGAGACAGGTTAACGACTTGTAATACAATTACCCTGTCCTGTGCGTTTAGGACCATTAGGCTTCCACTGTAAGAACATAAGAGAACACCTTGAGGACTTGCTTTAGGATTCCCTGATATGAACTTAAGTTTTGACCAGTGAGGAATGGGTAGACTATAAGGTATTCAAGTATCATCGTTTCCGCATCACTCTGATTCATGCCTTGCTATGACATTGCTTTGGTTAACCTCTGAGACTGTAGAAGTACTAGGTGGACTAAGACAGGTGATTGCTTACGACTTGAGATAAAGTATGATCATCATGAAGGCATAATTATGTGGTGCTGGTATTATTAACGTGATAATACTTACACCATATAACGTGCCCTCATTGTGGTCATAGAATATCTTGGGAAGTACCTAAGAAGTTAGAACTTGATTTCCGATGGATTATCTGTGATTAGTGAGACCTCAGGTTCATTCTACCTATGCATATACTCTACCTTCGTTCGTTAAATATCCGGATTAGTTTGGACTCTCGTGTTGCATTCTGTTGACCTCAGTTATGAATCTTTAACTCCTTGAAGAGCTCTCTAGTGTAGATGCAATTAATTCGATCTGAAATCTTGTTCGCATTCCGCATGAGTATTCCGTTCTCTTTCTCTCTGCTTTAACTTGGCGACTGCAAATTTCGAGGACGAAATTTTTTTGTTAGTGGGGAAGAAGTTGTAATACCCGAAAATCTATAACATGTAAAATGACCAAATTGCCCCTACAAGTTTAAAAATTTATTTAAAAGCTTATAAAGTATCAAATAAATTCCAAACTTCTGAAAATGAACAAGACATGATACCAAATAATTTTGTCAACTACATTTAATACTTTTACAAGCCACAAAATTCCCAAAATGCCCTTTGGGCGTCAAATACAATTTTACTATCAATAATTATGACTTTTAAATGTAATTAAAAGGCAATTAAAAGAGCAATCAAACCAAATCAAATTCCTAAATGAAATTTCCGAAATCATTGGCCCATTACCCCCCTAAGACTCGGTTACTCCTCATTTATATAAATTTACTTATTATTTCTTCCAAAATCTTTAAACCGAGAAACCCTAAAACACCAAATAAATCACCATTCATCCCATCCGAATTTTCTGAGGTCCAACCATAATTTTCCTGAGTTCTTGGTCGTGCTAGGAAGCCAAGAAAATTGGCCATTCAATTTATAGGGCCTTGAATCTTTTATTGTCGAATTTTGTTCACAAGTGAGGTAATATTCCATTTTAATTCTTTCGGCCCTTTTAAAATTCATTCTCTATTTTTCCTAAGTTCCTTACATCATATATGATCTGCAAAAATTGAATCCAAGGTTTATTGATCGCGTTTGAGCTCGTGGGGAATTTGTTGTCATTTTATTCTAGCCGAGAATCCAATTTTTGGTTCGACTTGTTTCACTCGATTCATACCTGGTTTGGTATTTTTCTCACACTCCATACATCATATAAGTCATGTATAAAATGATAGAAACAATCCATGCATGATCTTTAAGCCGTTAACGAATTAATGAATTTATAAGCTTAATAAAACAATAATTCGGTATATATGTCATGCGATTTTTCCAGGGTGTGTTCTTATTTTTCCTAGGTCCTATATGATTCATATAACATGTTAAAAGTAGTGGTTTGATTTGTTGGAGTGGAAATCGTGTTTTGGGGATCTTATTCAAAACCGGGTTTTATAAAAGAAAAGAAATAAGAAAATTAAACAAAAACCCTAAATCGACCTAGGGTTGGGGTTTGGCACAAGAATCTGGTTATTTAATGATTTTAAGGAAGATTTAATGATGGATCAATGAGTGGTATAATTATTTTAGGGTTTGTGTTATTCTACTTATTTACCGATTTCAAAATAAAGGGCAAAGGTGTGTTTTGTAATTTATAAAACTTGTGGGGTATTTTTAGAATATTATTTAGATCAGTACTAAAGTGTAAAAATTATAACATAAGGGTGTCATGTGTAAATTTGGTATTTTAGAGATTTATTTTGGCTAATTAAATAAAATACTATTCGATTTACAATTAAATTAACTAGAGGGACTAAAAATGTAAATACTGGAAACTTGAAGTCATTTTGAGTAAATAATAATATTAAGAGGGTTCGGTGTAATTTTGGATAATTATGGGGGCTAATATGTAATTGTTATGAATTTATGATTTAATATATAAGTTTTATAACTATAGGGACTAAATGTGTAATTTCTGAAACTTGAGGGGCTGGATTCGTACAATAAGTAATTATGAAGTTATATTCTGTATTTTGATAAAATATGAGGCTTGTTTGGTAATTATGGATAAGATAAGAATTTAAAGTGTAAAATTATGAATTAAGGGATTTAAATGGAAATTTTGTAAACTAAGGGGTATAAAATGTAATTTGGCAAACTTGAAGTATTGAAGACGTACATTCTGAATAAATGAAGGATTAAAAAGAATGAATGTGATAATTACATATTTGACCTTTAACTTTGGAAGAATTACATTGAAACCCTAAAGTATGAAAACTTGCCAAATAAGGAAACCTGCCTAAAATAGAAAGTTACTTGATATGGAAAGTGGGATCTTTAGTAATTCTGTCTTGACTCCTCTAGGTGTGAAGAGGGAGTGATCCATTGTCTGTCATTGATCATCCTTTGATTCGGGTGCTAAGGTACAGATATTCTGCCCTTTTTCAGTAAAGGGTGTCCTCTTGCTTATTTCATTCAGTATCTATGATTCATCTTAGTATTTCTCTGAGCCGTTGTTATCCTCTGATTGGGTCTTCATTATGCATATCAGTTGGTTATGATCTGAGCCTTTTATATGGGGCTTTCCTATTTGAATCTATGTCTTTGTTATGTTTTCCCTAATTCATGAACCTTGCTTTATTTATTTTGATACATGATATGATCTGTCCATCACCCTGTAATGTGAATATTTATGACCCTGGAATACTTTGAAGGTTCATAGGATTTTATAACTAAATGTAAAAACTCTTCTTAATTACATGTGAAAATGTTTTGAAAACTTTCTTTAAAGGACCTACTTTATGAAGACTGTTTAAGGTTTACTTTCACGAAAGCTATTTTAAGAGATTACTTTTTGAAAAATGATATGAACCTTCTGATTTTGGACTCCCTGATACTTGACCCTTCTGACATTGGACCTTTTGATATTGAACCTATTTTCTGATTCCTGATTTATTGCTATGCTTCCTTGTTCTGTGAACCTTGTTTGTTTCTTTCATGATATTATGAGCGTTTGATATGATCTTTCTGATATATGATCTTTCTGATTTATGATCCTTCTGATTGATGATCTTTCTGATATATGATCTTTCTGATATTAAAACTTTCTGATATTGAACCTTTATGATATTGACCTACTGTTATGACCTTCCTGATATGAGCCTCTGATATGAACTTCTGATATTCTGAAATGGGAATTGACTTATGCAACTAAACTAAATACTTAATGCCTTGCCATAAACCTGAATACTTGAACCTGACACCTGAATACCGACACCTGATACATGATACTGATTTCTGATACATGATACTGATTTCTGATACATGATACTGATCTCTGATACATGATACTGATCTCTGATACATGATACTGATTCCTGATACATGATTCCCGATACATGATACTGATTTCTGAGACATGACACCTGACACATGATACATGATACCTGACCCTAACCCACAGTTTGATACTACGAGCCATAACTAGTCATGAGGGTTTCATGACCATGTCATTGATGCACCGATGGCATGACTCTAGGGCAGGAGAGTGATGACCTGTTCCGTCCCTTTTCTGTATTTTATTTGGTGTGTTGGGAGATTTATGGCCACCAGGGGCGTATGGATGCATCCTAGAACTGTTCTAATTACTGATTACTGATTTCTGTATTACTGGTGACTGATGGTGTGTGCGATACACGTCTTTCACACTCTGGGAGCTGATCACTCCATATTTTCTGATTTCTGGGATTAGTGAGAGGAACATCTCTCTGCATGGCGGTATGATTATGATTTCATGTTCATGTTTCTGGGCTCGTAGAGGATTTCTGTTACCCTGCACCTTGTAACCTTATAACCTGATTACCTTTGCTTTCCATTACTATTACTGTCACCCGGCAACCTGGTATGTGATTTAACACTTTACTTGATTTGATCTGACCTGGTATGTGGTAGGATCTTGGATTACGTGTTTATACTTATTTTCTGTAACAAGTGTTAATCATGTTATATCTGTATAATTTTTATATACCTGTTCCTGACTCTTGTGGTATTCATTCTTTTACTTCGCTACTTTACCGTTACTGCTTGTTATCGTTATATCTGTTCACTGGGCTTTTTAAGCTCAGCCGCACGTTTTCTTTTCGTGTGCGGCAGGTTTAGTTGGAAGCTGGGTTATTGATTAGAGAGTATATTGGACATAGAAGAATTTACTAGCAGCTTGGGATTAGCTATTGATGATGGTTAGAAGAACTCGTGTTAGACTTAGAAATCATTGTATTGGACTCCTGTAATTTCATATTTCCTTTGTAACTATTGAATTCTATTGTATTATGTATGTCGTATGCTCACATCTGTTCTGATAAGAATCCGTATTTGTGACACCTTTGCCCTTGTCGGGTTGGGGTGTTACACTAATTCACGTTAATGGCCCCTAAATTTGTTCAAACTTATTATCACTCCCAAATAAATGAAATATTATCATTTTCTTAGGTGAACCATTGACTATATTAAATGTATTGATCTAGATTAATGTGTATATGTCCGATAACAGTTTATATGATAGCTTGACAAAGTGTGAACATAATAATATTGATCCAAATTAATGTGTATAGGTTGGTTAACACTTTATGTGCATAATATATACATGATAATTTGATAAAAGCCCAATAACAATAAACATGTAAAAGACCTAATCCTCATTTCACCACACATGTAACCCTAATCTTATCTCTCAATCCTAACGATCCCTAAATTTTCTTTCAAAAATCAGTGCCGGATGAAGTTTACAAAGATGGAATTTATAGTTTTATCGGTATTGTTATGCCCTTCGAATGCATATTTCGCCTCTAATTGTACTTTAACAGATCCATTTTTTTGATGTAGTTATAGTCGAAATAATGCATTCGGAGGGGGAAACAATAGTGTTAAGCCTATAAATTTCATTCTTTGCATTATAGAGAAGACATTTAGCTTTGATTCAAGATAATGTTATTTAAGAGTCATTTAGCTTTGATTCAAGGTAATGGTATTTATAAATCTTTTGAAACTAATTTTAGTTTGCTAATAATGTAACAGATATATTAGGTGGCTGTAATTGGAGGATTATGACATCATGTTTAATTATTGTGTAAATTTTATATGTTCACATATTTTTTTAACGACGAATTACAAATAAGGATCTAAATTACAAACTTCTAAAGATGAAGGTATGTATATGTAACACCCCCAAAATCGGGTCCAGCGGAAGCATACATGTCACTGGGGTGCTACTCAATTGGTATCACAACACAAAGTACAAAGAACGGTTTTTACCTCAATCATTTAGAATAAAATTCATTAACAAAAAGTGTTAAATTTACATTATTCAAAAGTTGTGCGGAAATAGGCCCATAATAATAAAGCGGTCCCAAATATTTGTCAGACTCGTCTATGACCGTGCCCCTTGCCAAGCGCCTCCAAAAATAAGCTATCGCCTTAAACTGAAAATACATGCTAAAAGTGTCAACACGAGGTTGGTGAGTTCATAGGTTTAATAAAAAATAATAACAGTTGGAGCATAATACAGTTATTTGCTACACTGGACTAAGATAGATATAAATCACAAATTCCACATATATCAACAAGCACAACCAATCCAGTATCAATATGATAGGTCACAGTAGCCCTCTCTCATATTGACAAACACAGTAGGGCCCTAGGATATATTTGACCTTAGCCAGGCAACACGTTATAGCAAAAGGTATCCGGGTTATTTGCTACCTTGGTCTAAGACAAATATCTGTTGTAAATATCTAACTTTAGCCAGTCAACACATTATAGCAATCATAAAACAATAGTTAGGTCCATTCAAAACGGTTTTGCATGTTTCCTCACCCCAAGGTTTCAATAAATAGTTCACGAGTAAAAGTGGGGCTGTGAAACTCACATGCATATCAGTTAATCACATAACGCCTTCAAATAACTAAATCAAATATTTCAGCCAAACAGTCAAATATTGAGTAAACAGTTTGCATATTCCAAATAAACAGTCATTGAGTTTATTTAAAAACGAGCATGTATTCTCCCCTAAAATAGTTATAAAACCGGTAAAAGTAGGGGCCATGAACTCACCTTAGCTACAGCAATGCAACATTTCACGACTGACACAACTGGCATCTAGAGCTAATCACAACGGTATTCAGGAGACAAGCACAATGGCACGAGATCGGCACAACCTAATGCGCATATAGTTATCTCAAAATACGTCTCATACAATAATTAAGTCTAACATAGACAACGTGTCTTAGTTTTCGTGGATTACTCAATTTCAATACTTATCAAAAGATTAGTATCAACGTTTCATGTGGTGGTAAGAAAACATAGACTCTAAATACAACTCATGCCAAAAAGGAATAGACATCGACATAGTCGAGAAAGCACTGACGAGGACTTAAGCTAACCAAAGAGAATCTAGAAAATGACGACTACTAACTATAAAATGGGTCAACTTGGTAAGTCTTGGAATTTAGCCAATAATCCCAAATATTTTGTATAAAACATAGACATTTTAAAATGAAACTAAGTTTAAGTATAGAAACTTTATAAAATTTTGCCATAATCAGTTCGCTTATTGAACGTTCCCAAATCAAAGACTTTGTTGAAATCAATTTTCCCAATTCAAATTATTAGAAAACAAATATAGGAAACAAGGTGTATCTTTTGATTATTAGACATTTTATCCTTATTGTGTATCCGTTGCAGATCGAATATATTAAATTCGTTACGAGCTAATACATTGTATCCGTTCCAAGTCCAATAAGTCTAAAATGTCCAATATCCAATAAATATCAATACAAGTCCAATAATTTATCCAAGTACTTCAAGTCACATTCCAAGTCATTTAGCCCGTTAAGTTTTATTCAAGTCACAATTCAATGAGTTTAATCCGATGTCAAGTATCAAGTCCCAAAAGATTATCCGAAACTTACCAAGGTTACCAAAGTCTCGTTAGTCAAACGTTTAATACCCAAGAAAATATACACAAGTTTAATGCAATAGACCAAACTAAACGCACCCTAGTCATTGGGCTGTTGGGCCCAATTTAAATCTAACCCAAACACAAATATACAAACACTCTTTTTGTTTAATTATTTGCAAACCGAGACAATCAACACCCTTGCGGTGTTCGTCGAGCCAAAAGAAAACCAACCACCCTACGTGGGTGGTGGTGGAGCTGAAACCACACAAAACCCAAAGGGGTGTTCTTTTGTGAACCAACCCGTGACAAACACACCCATTAACCACAATAACCAAAATAAACTCGCAATAATCAAATATTCCCACAAAATATGAGACCCAAAACAAGATAAATAAGCAAAACACAAATAAGCCACAAAAATAAGATTCGAACAACAATACCCTTTCCTCAATTGTGAATTTAGACCGTGACCAAGACCAAATCAAAAATAAGCCCGTACGAGCTTAATAGGCCCAACTAAGCCATAGGCTTCAAAATAAGCAATCCCATCACAAACCAAACGAGTAAAACATTGAATATGAAAGTCTAACGCAGCTCAAATCCGTGACTCAAACTCAAATAATAAGCCATCCGAATTCCACATTCTCAACGCAAACAGTAGTATTCGAAGATTAAACAAAACCAAGTCCAAACCCTAGTCCATACGACTCGAACAAAACTCTAAACGGCTAACCGTTAATCCAAATCCAACCCGTAACCAAAAGATAACAACAATTATCCAACAACTCGAATAATAGCTAAACTTAAAGTTAATTCGTGACTCACTGAGTTGACTCGGTTTAAAACAAACCAACACCCGTTTAACAGTCTTCTTACCACATAACAACTATATTAACTTGTTTTAATCCATTACTAATATTCCACGAAAACAATAACGATCGTTGTGTATATATATATATATATATATATATATATATATATATATATATATATATATATATATATATACTTGGTTAATAAATAAATAAAACAAATAAACGGATTTCGCTATACCACACGGACGAATGAGAGGGGAGGATGGTGTGGCTTGTGGAAAACTAGAAGGGGGGTTGAATAGTTTTACCGTTTAAAATTAATTCGCTTTGTGACTTAACGTGATTTCAATGTAAGTATGCACAAACAAACAATATAATATAAGTAAGTAAGGAAATGAATGATCAAACCACACAACACCGATATTTATAGTGGTTCAGCTACAAGGACTCTCTTCCTTGCCCTACTCCACTCCTCGAGCCTCTAACTCGAGAGTTTTCCTTCACTAAGAAACAAGCTCCCTTCTAGGCGGAGAAAACCTTTACACGTCGCTTAATCTTTATTCGGTACTAAGCTAAACACCGGGTTCTTTACAAGGGTACAACCACTCCCGTTGGTTCTTTCACAAGGGTACAACCACTCCCATTGGTTCTTTACAAGGGTACAACCACTCCCGACACTCTTTGTGTTTTAAGGACTAAAACACTAACCAAACTCTACTGAATGAATGATACAAACAATGAAGTGTGAACTAATACAAGATCACACAGACTCTATACTAAAAGGATAATAACAGACTGTTAATCCTTATATGTTGTGATCTTCTTTGCTACAAAAGGAAAGATCAATGAAATGAATGAATGATATGGGTTAGTGATATGTAAATGAATGAGTATGTATTTAAGCTATATGAGTGATGAAATGACCAAATGATCAGCTTGCTATTTATAGGCAAAGCTGATCAACAGCTGGCGGATCCGGCGGATCCCAAAACTTGGATCCGTCTTTGTATGGATTTGGATCCGCCGTGTCAGGCCAGCTAAGAGATCTTCAAATCTTTCCAAATCTTGCCATATCCTTCCATATCTTCAAATGTCAACTCTTTGGCTTGAAGATCTAAACAAAATATCATAAAATCTATCCAAGATTGTGTTCATGATGCATGCCATGATGTCATCCTAATATTTTAGAAATAAAGTTTCTATTTTAAGGAATAAACATGTAAATGTGTATATGTTATTCCTAGTAAATTTTGTAATGTGAAAATGTGTTTTTAAAAGACTTATCACTATAAATGTAAAAGACTTAATCTTATTTATGCTTTGCTTAAAGATAAACTTTGTAATTGTCATTAACAAAACTAAGCAAAGATCGTAAAATATAAATAACGTTTTTAGGACGATATTTGTATTAATACTCTCCCCCTTTTTGTTGATGACAAAACATAAAGTGTATTTTTAAGTAAAAAGCTTAAATAAAGGATGAGTCTTTTAAAAATATAGATTAAGTTAGTTTATGCAAGTTTTAAAATCTATTTTAAGCAAAAATGTATATACTGTGATGTTTCACAGTGATACAAACTTAATCCTTTCTCCCCCTTTTTGTCGAAACAAAAAGAAGATATGCGTAGCGGAATGCGATTTTGAGAACTTTAAAGCTCCCCCTTGATTTATACTCCCCCTAAATGGAGTAACAAGGATATGATGTATGATCCTACAAAACAAATGGTTAGACTATGATATGCTCCTCTTTGATGTATACTCCCCATTGCTAGAGTACCAACGTATACATTTCAAGAGTAAAAAATGCTATAAAATGATGAGTTAGTATATGATATACTCCCCCTCGATCTATACTCCCCGTTGCTAGGGTACCAACGTATATGATTCAAGGTTGAGAAAAGCTACAAGATAAAGGTTAGTAATACTTCAACAAAGAAGAAAAATGCATATGTAATAGTCAACCAAACAAGAAAGGTCAACCCATTTGACATTAAAAAGTCAAAATGAAGTGTCTGATCAAAATTTAGTGCCTAATGTACATTTGATCAAAGCAATATGTGAAGTTAAAACAACCATACTATGATGTTAGTAGTATAAAATGAGATAATATGCTTAATGTTGATCACCCACATGCATAAAAACATAACATTCATTACTTGGAAAAAATGATGTTACATTCAAACAAGGAAAATAAATCCTAAAAAGACAACTTCTAAAACAACATTCTAAAATGTTCCTATAAGAGGAAACTAAAAAGCTCCTATTGAGGAGGATGAGAGATTGCATTGAGACGCTCGAGAATGTGGTTCAATATGAACCTCATTTCATTTTGGAGCTCATGGACAAAAATGTTGGTCCTTTGGCCAAATGAGCGGTTCTCTCGCAATACGAGCAATCATGACTTGAAAAACCGGGAGGAAGAGTAGTCTCATGGTTTGGTGGTGGTGGTGGAGGTGGTTGGTTGTTGGATGGTTGTTGTTGTTTGATCGGTTAAAATCAAGTCATATTTATTTCCAAGGAAACACAAGTGAGGTATGTGTGACCCGGTTCGTTATCCCCGATGAGAGTTGAATGGAATTTGTGAGATCGAGTTTGTGAATCGTGTTTGAGATATAAAATTTTGAGAGATTTTGATTTTTATACTACGAATGATCGAATATCAAATAAAAACAACTAATAAAGCTACGAGTACAAATAATCTAAGCATACGAAATCTAAAACGAATATTTAAATTAAAAACGTACGTTACGAATTTTAAAAAAAACGTAAATAAAAGTGATTTTCTAAATTTTAAAACCTAAAAATATAAAAATAATTTTCCTATTTTAAAACTGATAAAAGAAAAAATTTGGAAAAAGAAAAATATTTTTTCGACTTTTTAATAATTTTTTATAAATTAAAAACTATTTAAACTATTTTAAATTTCTAAAAATACTAAAACTAATTTTAAAAATCTGAAATTTTTTTCTAAAATACTTAATACTATTGGAAAGTTGAGAAAAATGTAAAAATGAAAAAGCTTTTGCAAATAAGCTAAAAAATAAGCTAAACGATTCAAATAAGCTAATAAAGAAAAAAGAAAAAAAAAAAGTAAAAAGGTTTTTAACTTAAATTTTGTAAGGTTTGACAAAAAAAAAGGAGTTAGTGCAATGGGTGGAGTGTTGTGTTTGTGTGTCTGCTAGCCTGGGTTCGAATCCCAGGCAAAGCAGTTTTTGTTCTTATTTTTTTTTTTCTTTGTTTAGTTCTCTTTTGCAACAAGTGACTCAAGTGCAACCAAACTTTTAACAATACACATAAACCAATCTTAACTACAACTCCAACTCCAAACCAAACATTAAACAGAAACAAGAGCGGCAAACAATAGCAGTCCAACCAAACTTTTAACAATAATAAACTCAAACATTAAACAAACCAGCTAATAATAAACTCAAACATAAACAATAAACAAGCCATACAAAATAAACTCAAACTCTAACCGATCCAAATCCAAAACAAAAGCACAAACAATAAACGATAATCGATCTAAATCCAATCTCAAACTAAAGCTACACTTAAACTATACTAAAGCAACACTTAACTATTTTTTTTCTTTTTCGCTTACTGAAACACAAACACAAACAAGAACTAAAACTACCAAACCATTTATATAACCATAATCTTTAATATAACCATAAATAACAAGATAGCAGTAAGGTAACAAGAACACAAAAAGTAAAGTAACAAGATAGCAGTAACAAGATCGAAATAAGCAGATTTGAAGCAATAAATAAGCTAACAATAAAATTCGACTTATAAAAATAAAAAGTAAAGGTTACAACCGAATTAAAAAAAGAAATACAAATTACCTTAAAATTACTTAGCTAAATTAAACCTTCCTGCTTAACTAAAGTTACAAATAAAAACATACCGAATTTTAAAGCTAAAAAAATCCTGCCTGAAAAGGCTTACATGATTCCTATTTATACTACTTCTAAAAGACTAACACTTGTGCTTGTTTTGTGAGACAAAACAGCCTTGGCTTGCTTCTGTGCTTCTTTGGATACTTTCCCAGCCGTAGGATTAAAGATAGATGATCACAGCCCTTTGTTTTGGTCTTGGTGCCCACTAACTCACACGGATTGATGAGGTGGATGATGGGGAGGTATAAGGGGAAGGGTAGCAGAGATGGGGAGTGGAGAAGGTGGGAAAAAGGGTGAAAGTTTTGGGAGAAGTGGTGATAGTGATGGTGGTTTCTCGTGATTGTTTCTTTGGCGGGATAAGGGAAGAAGACAAGAGGTGGGTGTGCATTAGCTTTAGGGATTTTGACTCTTATTTTGGGGGTTTGACCGAACCTTATTTACTGCGTGTTTAGTTAAAATAGGAGATGGGTCGGGTTTAGATGTTAAGGGTGTGGGCTTTCTTTGGGTTAAATGGGTTTAGTTTAGTTAGTTATGGGCTATTGGGGTGTTAAATGGTTGGGCGGGGTGGATTGGGTTGATGGTAGTTAGATCCGGTTGAGGTATAGGAAAATAGGGTAGATTTAAGTTTAGTTTTAGGGACTAAAAGTAATAATCTTGAAACTCCAAGGACCATAATTGCCATTTCTTCAAATTTCATCCAGGGACCAAAATTGCCAAGCTTATTATTCCAGGGACCAAAAATTTATTTTTTTTTATTATTTTTTATTTTTTTAAGCTTGAGGGACTAGACTTGCCATTTATGCAAATTTTGTTTGTTTTTCAATCGTTTTCAATCATTTTGCATATGGAATACACAAAAACACATCTCAAAGATATTTTTAACATTATTTGATCGTTTTAAAGTGTTTTTGGTTGTTTTGACTCGAAAATTGGACGAAAAGATATGTGTAAAACGACACATATCAAATCCCCCACACTGAGCAATTGCTAGTCCCTAGCAATTTTTTATGAAAAGTTGATGGATGTATCTCTTTACCAGAAGCCATCACCTCTGGAGTAGCCAAATGTTTCAGTTCAAGTAAGAACTATGGTACACTGATAACCATATGATTTTGAGCAAATCATCAGCTGCCAACGGATTTGGTTTGTCTTTACCAGAAGCCGTTTGCTTCTGGACTAGCCAACTCTTAGATAAAACCACTTATTATCTTTGGTGAGCTGATGACCAATTATGGTTTTCCAACTGCCTTTACCACAAGCCATAATCTTGCGGGCTAGCCAACTCTTCATCTTTTTAGGATATGGTGAGTCGAATACCATACAATTTTTGGCAAATTGTAAGCCGTAAACGGATTTGATATATCTTTACCAAGAACCGTTTGCTCTTGGATTAGCCAATCCTTTTGTGTGTTAGACATGGTGGACTGATAACCATTTGTTGTGTAAGTGCAAAACACTTACACCAAAAAAAAAAAAAATTGGCCAAAAACGGGGGAATTAGATGGTATATATACGTGATTAAATTCGTGAGAATTCCCCCCACACTAGAAATGAATATTGTCCTCAATATTCAAAGTACCGGCTGTTATGCCGAAACTGAGAACGTAAAAGGGAAATATTACGGGCCATTTATTTTATTTTTGTGGTTTAAAACCTTTTTTTTTTTTTTTTTTTTTTTTTTTTTTTTTTTTTTTAAATTATATACAACAGCGGGGGGCATCTCCCCCACACTAGGGTGGTAGAAAGTAGAAAGAAGTCAGAAATATGGGTGAAAACCCATATGGTGTGCTACTGTTTTTGTTAACCGAGTCGCTAGCTTGACTCGACCCCGAATTCATTTGTCCATGGGGAAGCAAGTGGAAACCAATCTCAATCGGACTTTCATTCAAATTGTTTGGATAAACACTTGAACATGAGAAAGTTCCACACCGATGAGATAAAACCCGTGGTATTTCAATAGAAGAAACTATTAAGGGCGATACCGGGGTCAAATATGGTGTCCTCATTCCCGTAGGAGAAAAGGGAAAGAGCAATCACACCATATGTGATGAAGAGAAGCAAGATTTTTATTATTATCATGTAAAACTCTTCATCATCAGAAGCATCATCGGCTTCAACGGGAGGGAGGGTTGGGATACAATCTTCAAGAAGTAAATCTTTGAACACACCTCCCCCCACACTAGAATCATCCTCCAGATCAAAACAAAAATGATCATATTCAGGAGGAGATATCACATGAGGGAGTTCAACTGAGAACTCCTCATGATATCGATCATTTTTATCAAAATGAAATACATCATACTCGGGAAGAGACATATAAGAATGGGAAGTGGTATTTACACTTCCCGTCTCTTCCAAATGATCGATATCAAAACGAAAGGCTTCATAAACCGAGAGTGAATAATCTGGATGAGGAGTGGGATTGCCACTTCTCTCCTCTTGATCATTAAACACAAAACTCTCAAATTCGGGAAAAGCATCCTCGAGCTCGAGCTCGGAAGGATAAGACGGCTTTTCCACAACAACATCATCCTTTGGGGGGAGAGCAAACAATGGTTCATCAAAAATCATTTTTTCTAAAATCGGGCCATCTCCCCCCGGATCAACATCGGGCTCAACAATTTGAGCATCAAACAAGAAGACCTCGAACTCTTCTTTAGAAATATCACTTTACTCAAACGGAGGAGAAGAGTCGGAAATGAGTGATGCGGACGTAAGAGTGGGATTTTTGACAATATCAATACGACAAACCGATTCTGAAGGTGGGGCAAGTGGTGTGCTCTTAGAGCTAGCAGTTTTTACCACTTCCGTTGTATCCTCAGATTCGTGTTCATCGTAATCAAAAACACTCTTAACTTCTGCATTACAACTTTTGAACCATTCACTTGAACCAGGGGCTATGTTCGTTGCCTTGAGCTCAGAACGTTTTTGTGCAACACTTTTGACCGTGAATCTTGAAAGTTTTGAATCAATTTTATCAGATTTTTTATCAATAGTAGCAACGTTGCAATTTGACCCCTGATTAATGTTGAACGTGATCTCTTCATTTTCAACACGAATGGTTAATTCTTCGGCGTACACATCAATAAGAGCACGACTCGTTCTTAGAAAAGCTCTACCCAAAATGAGTGGAACTCGTGGATCGGCATCAAAGTCTACAACAACAAAATCTGTGGGAAATTGGAACTTTCCCACTTTCACGACAACATCCTCGGCTATTCCAAGCGGATAAGTAGTGGTACGATCCGCTAGCTCGAGTGTCATGCACGTGGATGTAAGCTTTGGAAGAGATAGTTTTTTCCATATCGAGAGTGGCATGAGGTTAATACTTGCGCCAAGATCGGCCAAGGCGGAGCATTTCACCATCCCCGAGAAATCACATGGGATTAAGAACTTGCCGGGGTCTCCAAGCTTTTCGGGAAGCTTCTTGAGGATGACCGCCGAGCATTGCTCGTTTAATGGGGTTTTTACCATATCGACTAACTTATCCTTGTTGCTTAACAACCCTTTGAGTGTAGTTGCAAACTTTGGCATGAGAACGAGAGCATCAGCAAAGCTTATGTCGAAGTGCATCTCATTGAAGATTTGGAAGAACTTTTCCATTTGTACATTGTTTTTCTCTTTAAGCTTTTGATCATTAAGCCTTGAAGGATATGGTATTGAAGGCTTTGGATTTGTCTTCGGAACATCGGGTTCTGGAATTGGGGTTGGGTTTACCGAAGGTTGGACGTGTGCGGTACTTCGTGAGCTTGTGGAATGCACCTTGTCCGTTGTCTCCTCGGTCTCAATTTCAACTACCTTTAGAGGAAGAGAAGAAGAGGTAGTTGGAATTTTGGGTCCATTATATTGGACACCACTCCTTGTTGTGATCGCCTTCACATCGCCCCTCGGGTTAGCGATCGTGGTGCTAGGAAGAGTTCCTGAGCCCGAGGGTCGATCATTTAAAGACTTTCTGATTTCATTTATTTGAGTGGCCATCAACCGATTGGTTTCATTTTGGGATATCATGAATTGTTTCAATAATTCCTCCGTGGACGTTTGATTTTGGTTTAAAACTTGGTCTTGATTAAAATTTTGTCCACGGTTTTGAACATTTCCCAAATTTTGATTGAAATTTTGACCACGGTTTTGATTTCCTTGAAAACCTTGGTGATTACCTTGGTTTTGAAAACCTTGATTTTGGAAACCTTGGTTTTGGAAATTTTGGTTCACCCGACCTTGGTTTTGGTTAGATTGGGCATTTCGGTTTTGCCCATTTGGATTTTGGGGGTTGAAACCGGGTGGTCCAAGATAATTGTTGGAGCGATAGCTTAGAAGATTACGGTCTCCTTGGGGTTGGTAAGAATTACCTCCCGAATTGTAGGATCCCGAAGCAGCATAAACGCTCTCTTGAGTATTGCCATTGGTGGCTGGACATTCGAAATATGGGTGTGGACCACCACATGTTACACAGCTTTGATTCACCACATTTGCTTGTTGATTATTGTTTTGAAGGTTATTTTGATGTAGCCTCAAAACAGCAGTGGATAAATCATCCATTCTTTTTGTGAGTGAAGCTATCTCGGATGAAGAGTCCGTAGTGATAGATTTAGATGACTCACTCCTCTCGGCGGAGGAATCCCAATAATTGTGGTGGGCGGTCATATTTTCAATTAAATCATAGCACTCTTCGGGTCGCCTTTTCATAAAGGTACCACCGGCAGCAGCATTGATCGTTTCACGATGTCGTAATGTTAAACCATTATAGAATGTGTCTATTATGGTAACAAGCAACATATTATGATTAGGACATCGATCAATAGATAGCTTATAACGTTCCCAAGCTTCGAATAAAGATTCATCGGGAAGCTGGCGAAAGTTGCTTATATCATTCCTCAATTTCGTCACCATTGATGGTGGGAAATATTTTGCCAAGAATTTTGAAGTCATTTCATCGAAACTATGAATTGAATTCTTGGGAAGACGATCAAACCAAGCGGTGGCATGATGCGTCAATGAATAAGGAAAAAGATACAAGCGAAGGGCGTCATCGGTGACACCTTGTTGTTTCATGCTTTGGGTTACCGTGATGAATTTATCGAGATGCTTGTTTGCATCTTCACCCGGTAAACCGTGAAATTGGCACGAAGTTTGGACTTGTTGGATCATATGATGTTTAAGTCCAAAATCCGCGGCTTGGATATTGACGGGAGCAATAGGTCCGCCCCGTCCTTGCATGGTCGGTTGGCACAACTCCTCCATCGTTCGGAGATCGGGAGCTGGCCCATTATTACCCGCGTTATTATCAGCAGCCATATTCTCAACGTCTTGAAAATCAAGACGTCGATTTCGGCGAATAATTCTTTCGGGATTAGAAACGGGTGAACAAAGATTGGGTGTGGAAGAACGGGTGCTCATGCACCAATAAAACAACAAAAGTTTAAAAACAAATTTTTGAAAATGAAAATCTTTTTTTTTGTATTTAAAGGATAATTACACAATATTTTTTTGTGATCGATTCGTCAATCGAAACTCGTTTCTCTTAAAATTACTCGCAGAGCGGCGGAAGAGAAGAATGGATCTCTTTTCGGTTTGCAATTTAATGTCAAACCATCCTTAAACCACTTGTATAGGTTGTAATTTCAAGATAATCCGAAAAACAATTAACTCACGATTCGTTTTGTTGGAAATTCGGAATGGTTTACAACACTTCAAAGAAGTGAGGATGTTTATTTTATTTTCTTTTGTTTTTGTAAAACACCTTAGACAAAGTGTTTTGTTTTGGCTTTTTTTTTTTTTTTTTTTTTTTTTTTTTTTTTTTTTTTTAGAAAATATACACAAATATACTATAAACCTTCACAAAGAAAGTTTATAAAACACGATTTGACAAACGAGATTTTAAAAATTCGCTACAGCCCTCCCCGGCAGCGGCGCCAAAATTTGATCGGTTAAAATCAAGTCATATTTATTTCCAAGGAAACACAAGTGAAGTATGTGTGACCCGGTTCGTTATCCCCGATGAGAGTTGAATGGAATTTGTGAGATCGAGTTTGTGAATCGTGTTTGAGATATAAAATTTTGAGAGATTTTGATTTTTATACTACGAATGATCGAATATCAAATAAAAACAACTAATAAAGCTACGAGTACAAATAATCTAAGCATACGAAATCTAAAACGAATATTTAAATTAAAAACGTACGTTACGAATTTTAAAAAAAACGTAAATAAAAGTGATTTTCTAAATTTTAAAACCTAAAAATATAAAAATAATTTTCCTATTTTAAAACTGATAAAAGAAAAAATTTGGAAAAAGAAAAATATTTTTTCGACTTTTTAATAATTTTTTATAAATTAAAAACTATTTAAACTATTTTAAATTTCTAAAAATACTAAAACTAATTTTAAAAATCTGAATTTTTTTTCTAAAATACTTGATACTATTGGAAAGTTGAGAAAAATGTAAAAATGAAAAAGCTTTTGCAAATAAGCTAAAAAATAAGCTAAACGATTCAAATAAGCTAATAAAGAAAAAAGAAAAAAAAAGTAAAAAGGTTTTTAACTTAAATTTTGTAAGGTTTGACAAAAAAAAAAGGAGTTAGTGCAATGGGTGGAGTGTTGTGTTTGTGTGT
Source organism: Artemisia tridentata subsp. tridentata (assembly GCA_021014915.2). NCBI lineage: Eukaryota > Viridiplantae > Streptophyta > Magnoliopsida > Asterales > Asteraceae > Artemisia > Artemisia tridentata. The sequence goes on along the minus strand of CP139508.1, from coordinate 359,026,699 downwards.
CTGCTAGCCTGGGTTCGAATCCCAGGCAAAGCAGTTTTTGTTCTTATTTTTTTTTTTCTTTGTTTAGTTCTCTTTTGCAACAAGTGACTCAAGTGCAACCAAACTTTTAACAATACACATAAACCAATCTTAACTACAACTCCAACTCCAAACCAAACATTAAACAGAAACAAGAGCGGCAAACAATAGCAGTCCAACCAAACTTTTAACAATAATAAACTCAAACATTAAACAAACCAGCTAATAATAAACTCAAACATAAACAATAAACAAGCCATACAAAATAAACTCAAACTCTAACCGATCCAAATCCAAAACAAAAGCACAGACAATAAACGATAATCGATCTAAATCCAATCTCAAACTAAAGCTACACTTAAACTATACTAAAGCAACACTTAACTATATTTTTTTTTTCTTTTTCGCTTACTGAAACACAAACACAAACAAGAACTAAAACTACCAAACCATTTATATAACCATAATCTTTAATATAACCATAAATAACAGATAGCAGTAAGGTACAAGAACACAAAAAGTAAAGTAACAAGATAGCATAACAAGATCGAATAAGCAGATTTGAAGCATAATAGCTAACAATAAAATCGACTATAAAAAAAAAAGTAAAGGTTACAACCGAATTAAAAAGAAATACAATTACCTTAAAATACTTAGCTAAATTAAACCTTCCTGCTTAACGAAAACTAAAATAAAAAAATAACACGAATTTAAGCTAAAAAATAATCTGCCTAAAAAGGCTTACATGATTCCTATTTATACTAATTCATAAAGACTAACACTTGTGCTTGTTTTTGTAACAAAACAGCCTTGGCTTGCTTCTGTGCTCTTTGGATACTTACCCAGCCGTAGGATTAAAGATAGATATCACCCGCCCTTTGTTTTGGTCTTGTGCCCACTAACTCAAAAACGATTGATGATGTGATGATGGGAGGTAATAAGGGAAGGTACAGAGATGGGGAGTTGAGAAGGTGGAAAAAGGGTGAAAGTTTTTGGTAGAAGTGGTGATAGTGATGGTGGTTCTCGTGATGTTTCTTTGGCGGGATAAGGGAAGAAAACAAGAGGTGGGTGGGATAGCTTAGGGATTTTGGACTCTTAATTTGGGGTTTGACCGACCTTATTTACTGCGTGTTAGTTAAAATAGGAAAGAGTGGGTGTGTTAGTTAGGGTTGTGCCTTATTTTGGGTTGAACGAGTTTAGTAGTTTTCTTTTTGGGTTAAATGGGTTTAGTTTAGTTGTGGCTGTTGGGGTGTTAAATGGTTGGGCGGGGTGGATTGGGTTGATGGTAGTTAGATCCGGTTGAGGTATAGGAAAATAGGGTAGATTTAAGTTTAGTTTTAGGGACCAAAAGTAATAATCTTGAAACTCCAAGGACCATAATTGCCATTTCTTCAAAGCTAATCCAGGGACCAAAATTGCCAAGCTTATTATTCCAGGGACCAAAAATTTATTTTTTTTTATTATTTTTTATTTTTTTAAGCTTGAGGGACTAGACTTGCCATTTATGCAAATTTTGTTTGTTTTTCAATCGTTTTCAATCATTTTGCAAATGGAATACACAAAAACACATCTCAAAGATATTTTTAACATTATTTGATCGTTTTAAAGTGTTTTTAGTTGTTTTGACTCGAAAATTGGACGAAAAGATATGTGTAAAACGACACATATCATTCTTGTTGGTTGGATGATGGTGGAGTGGGGATGGAGTTTATCAAGATGGTTTGTAGATCCATTGCTTCATCAAGGCTAGATCCAACCATATTAGAGAGAGCATGGAGACGGGTGAGTTCCTCGTTGATCTCTTCTTGGGCTTGTGGTTCATTTATCCTCATTGCCTCATCAATGGAAATTAGTGTGAATGTGGGTGAGAGAGGTTGTGTTTGAGGTTGAGGTGGTGGTGCATCACGGTATAAAGGACCGTGGATATCATGATAAAGCGGATGAAAAAGCATGGGTTCTTGACCTTCAAAGGTCATGGGTGGAGGATTGGTTGACCTTGGTGGAAGGACTTCCAAGTCTTCAAGGTATGGATGTGGTGATGTAGGTGGAGTCCTAAATAACTCCATTGGTTGGAGTTTGGGTGAGTTTGGGAGTGATGGTGATCTAACAGGCTGTGATGGAGCGGGTGGTGGTGTGGTGGCAATTGGAGTAATGGTTGGTGGTGGAGTATGGATAGCTACATTTGATGGTGTTGGAGTGGAGAGTGTTAGGAAATTTTCATTTGCTATGGGAGATGAGATATTAAGAGGGGATGATTCCTCTGATGAGTTAGCTAAGTTTATGAAGCAACAAGGCTTGACACTAATACGAGCAGTTCTTTTGGGTGGTCTGCTAGTTGATGAGTTACTAGATTTTGTCATGGTTAAGAGATGATAATGTAGCTAAGAAGTACAGGAGAGAGTTAGTAGTGATGGTTGTTGTGTGATTTGTGATGATCCTAAGGTACTAATTTATAGACAGAAGGTTTATTGGTCTGTGTGTTTGGATTGGATGTAAATCCAATGGAGAATGTTGGTTCCTAATGATTTGGAACAAAAATTTAAGCTTGTCACATCTCAAGGTCAATCCATACATATGGAGTTGAGTGAAATGTGGGAGATTTGCAGTTAATGCAAAGAGAGAGTGGAAAATCTGTTGATAAGATGTTTCCACGGATTTGACGGATCCCAGAAAAGGGTTCCTTGCTTGTATTAGAAAGGTAACTCACATAGAAAATTTGAAAAATTAAATTTTGGTGGGAAATTTATTTCCAAGGTTCTAAGAGTTTTCTAAAGCATTCTAAGGAGTTTAAAGATCAGTAAAGTATTCCTAATAACTATAATCTAAAATCTAACTATCGGGATGAGTCGGGAATTTTTGAAACAAGTTACTGTAGGTACCTGCGGATCCAATCGACAAAAAAGACGGATCCAAATTTTGGGATCCGTCAGATCCGCAGGTTCAGGATTGGCGGAGCCAAGGAATACACTAGGCGGATCCAAAATTTGGGATCCGCCAAATCCGCCATATGAAAACTCAGTTTTTTACAGAATGAATGTCATATGTCGCGTTTCTCAGTCAAAACCCGAAAAATCTCATAAAACATATGTAATAGCTAATATGTAGTACAAATATGCTAAATATATGGATTCTAACACACGTATACACATGGATAAATCCGATATTAATTTCTTACCATAAGGGGAATTAAGCCAAACGGGGGCTTATTCTCGAAAAATTGATAACACCATGTGTTATCGACCTGCAATTTGAAGTTAGTTTACACACATACCAAGTACTACCATAATATCTTAAGAAACATACATGTTTAACACATCATTGTCAAATAAAGTTTAAATCCAAACACTCCTCTCACTTGAACTTCTTGCTCAATTTCTTGTAACCCTTGTGAAGTTTCATGATCCAACGCCCCAAATTCTTCATCATTCCCTTTGTTTGACGATGCTCCTCGGATTCATTCGGGATTGGAGGAAGTTGACTCAAGTACTCGGGTGGTGAGATCCTAGAGTTAGTCAAACCATCATCTTCGCTTATTGATGATGATGATGATGATGTAAGAGGACGAGGACGTTTGCCTTTTGCAACCGCTACCCTATGATCGCTTAACGGAACAAAGGTGTGTGGAATCTCATCATAGTTGGGAACAAAGCCTAAAGCATTTCTAGGAATGGGTTCAAAGGCTCTATAGAGACGAGCCAAGAGCATCCCGTAGGGCATTGCGGTGGTACCTTGTACCGGAATATTGGCCATTCGTTTGGCGATATAGTATGCAAGGTTGAACGGTTGATGAGTTGACACACAATACATCATATAACAAAGACATGCGTTAATATGATCACAATTCCCAACAGTGCTTATGACATTTGCCCTTAACACATCTTCTAGCTTTCTAAATTCGGGCCTAAGTTCATTGAGTTCCATGGCAAAAGGATCTCTAGGTACATGACGACCTCGATGCAACCTCGTTTGGTTGTTCCTAGGTAAGAAGAGGTGCTCCATAATGGTTTCTTTGTCGGTCAAAGGTGTGGCATACGGTGCCGTTCTATCAAGGTTGGACTCTAAGATTGTCAATGACCATTTATCCGAGTAGACACATGTTTCATAATTAGGAACTCCTAAAACATCACCAAATTGATCTAAGGGAATGTTGAATAAGGTTCCATTGACTCTAAAGTGAATGCTCATGAGACCATTGTCGCTTGAACTAAGACCTATGGTTGCATAGAACTCGAGAATGAACCTAGGAATGATGGGCTCATCAATGTCTAAAAGACAATCGAAATGAATCGCGGCCAATTGCTCGCGGGGATTGGTATCTTCATAGAATGAGGAGTCTACAACCCTACCCTCATGGACGTATCATTTTTCTAAGGCTTTGAATATATTGACTTGGGCTTCGGTGAGACCCTTGGTTTTGTGGTGTTTGGGAAGGTAATCGATGGTCTTTTTGTGATCGTAATTGGTTGCGGGAGGCATAGTTATCCTAGATACGAAAAATATATAGTTTAGTTGAAATTATCGAAAATACGTATAAAGGTCTAGTGTGTGCCTATATGGGGACAATGTGGAGGTGCGGTTATCTCGACTCCTTTTGATACATGAAAATTTTGTTTATGCAAATTTTATGATAAAACGAGAGATAACCCAAACGCTCCTACTTCAATGTAGCTTCATTTGAATGTACCCGAAAATACATATTAGTTATGTATTCCCTTTAGCATTCAAGAGACATTATGCAAGTGATGTTTAAAATATAACGTTTTTGTATTTGTATAAACAATGTTCAAAAACCATTTTTCCTAGTCGTGAGAAGTTTTTAGCAAAAATTTCTCATGGGGTTTTTGATGAATAATGATAATGTACTACTAGATGCAATTCCTAACTATGAAAAACATGATTTGTTATGCAATTTGGTAAATATGCTTCATGATTTTTCAAGAATTATGCATAAACCCCAAGTTTTGGTTTTGTGCATGAAATAGAAATTCTAGACGCAGATCAGGAATGCAAACATGATAAGGATACTTACAGTGATGTTTAGAGCTCAATTTGGTTGAAGAAGATAGCCTAATTTGTGAGTTTGGTGAATTATGGGTCGTATTCCAGTAGGTGATATGTTTTGGAGAGAGTGATGAATAGTACAGGAGTTTATTAAATATATAAAAACCTGTTCACCAAGTGATGGATCCGGCGGATCCCAAACAAGGGTTCCGCCCTTGTTGTCGTTTGGATCCGCAGGATCAGAACACAAGTTTGGCTATTGCCATGTTTGGTTATTTCTAAGGTTCGAGTTAATGTTTAATATACTCACTAGGTTTCATTAATCCTAAACCAAGTCTAAGATAGTTGAAAGGTTCTCTCTTGAGAGGTTTTGTGAGGATATCGGCAATGTTGTCTGATGAAGCGAAAAGTGTACCGCTTTTAAGGGGTCATTTAAGCCCTAAATCGTATTTATTTGATCAAATATTGCCCTAAATCGTTCCTTTTGTCATTTTAGGTACTTTGGAGAAGAAATCTGGAAAAGGAAGCATTTTGGACGTTTTTGGAGCATAAAAGTGAAGAAAATGGCAAAGTCTCAAAATTGTGCTGGAAAGTACCTTTGACGGCGTCAGGATTTGTTCTTGACTGCGTCATGGCTTGGCAAAAGTGGTGGATATGAAAATTACTCATGATAAGCCAGAGAAATTTGCATGGGAATTCTGACGGCGTCACCCTTTGGAGTGATCAAGGTCGTCACGGTATAAGTTAAAGCGGGACGGCGTCACGCCTAATTCTGACGGCGTCAAGCCTTGATAAGCCAGAACGGATTTTGGAGAGCTAAAGAGGGACGGCGTCAAGAAGGCCATCCGGGAACCCTAAAAGCGGCGAGGTGACAGCGTCACACTCCATAACTTGACGCCGTCAGATCTGAAAGTCTATATATAGTTTTGCAATTTTTTGTCATTAGTGTGGAACTTAGTGTGGAACTTTGTGTGTGAAAAACCCTAAGACGATTTTAGCAGCTTTTTCAAGGCTTTTTGCCTTGAGATCTTCCATGTTACATTGAAGATAAGTTATCAATTAATCATTCAATATGTCTATGTGTTGTTTGATTCTATCTTGTTCTTGTCTTTTGTTTAACATGCTAGGCTAGATTTATCTTGTGTTTGCTTAGATCTAATGAAACCTAGCTATTGATTATTGGTTATTAGTGTGTTATTAGTTGTATTGGATGATTGTTCATCTATGTTAGGCTTAAGAAAACTGGCTAACTTCCTATACGGTAACTTGCTTGAACGTCTTAAGAAACATGAACCAATGCGTACTAAAGGTTTTTATGGTTGTATTTAATGCATGAGCGAATTCTAGTGATCCCATGTTAGGAGCTTCCTAGCCGGCTCGACATAGGAGTGAAGTAGGAGTTCATAGAGTTGGGAAAGTACGTACGCCACCCCACGATTGGTATTAAGGAATACACCCGTCATCCACGCAATTAATACACACTAATCAACCGGTAATAGATAGTTAGGGAGTAAGGAAATCTAAGTAAACACATTTCTCTCCATATAAGTTTCACCACATTTTCATTTTCTGTTATTTTATTTTATTTGCATTCGTAGTAACTTGGGTTAGTTGACTAGCAACTAAGTCCGCCCACTCTTTCAAACCCGAAATTTTACTTGCTTTCATAAAATTATAAAAACATAAAAAAGAATCTTCCTCCACCCTTAGACCTATTAAAGTAGTTTTTCATACCTAACGAACACTATTCCCTGTGGAGAACGATCAATCCCCCGTACTTACCACTACACTATACTACATCGGTCAGGTACACTGCCTGGTGGGGTTGTAAGCCTCTTGAGATCCCTCGAGAGGTAAAACCTGTTGTAAGGTTGCAAAACCACGCATCAAGTTTTTGGCGCCGCTGCCGGGGAATAGTTATTGTTTAGGTTGAATTTTTATTTTATAGGTCTACTCACTAGATTCCTTTCTAGTGAGATTTTTTTTTTTTTCTAGGTTTTCTTTAGTCTATCTTTTTCTGCTCTATCCATTGCTCAAATCTTCCTTGGCCATCATGGTAAACGAAGATCTCTCCAATCTCAGAGTCACCAGGAGTCGTAGTTCACTAAGCGACCTTATTCCACCCTACGCAGAACCTGATAGGGAAATGCGAAGATTAAGGTGACTCTTTGCAACACCCGAACCATCTGGCATTGCCATCGACTTTGATGATGCCCTCTCCGAGGAAGAATCCAATCATCATTCTACACCTCCTAGCCCTCAACCCAATCACGATATGGAGGTTCCCGAAATCCCAATCCCTAAATGTCTCAAGGACTACTCTTCTCCCACCCTTCGTGGTTTTTCCAATGCTATCGTTTTTCCAAATGAACGCACGGATGGGGTCTTGCGTGCAACCGATATTTGGCTGGTCCAAAGTGTATGCAAGTTTCACGGATTGAAAACTGAAGATCCAGTCCAACACATCAAGGACTTCCTGAAAATAGTGGATACCCTCCATACGGACGGAGCCACTAGGGATACCTCCCGGCTGCGATTCTTTCCCTTCACCCTTTATGAAAAAGCCGGAGACTGGTATAACCAACTTCCCTCCGAATCCATTTTCACGTGGGAACAGCTTGTCTCAAAATTCTATGAGAAATTCTTTCCAATAGGAAGAACTTCAACGTTAAGAGACGCAATCTTCCGCTTCCATGTTGGACCAGCTGAACCCATTCACGAATCCTGGATCAGATTTAAAGATTTGATTAGACAAGTCCCTCATCATGGCATTGAACTCTGGCTTCTTGTCCAAATCTTTTATGACAGTGTCCCTAAAAGCGACCAATTTGGCATTAATAATTCGGTAAAAGGAAAAATAGCCAACCTAAGCGCTGAGGAAGGATGGGATAGAATTGAGGAATACGCAAATGATCAAGACGATACCTGGGATGAACCCGATTCGATCATAAGCATTTCCAAGATCATGAAAGAGCCTCCGTTTGCTAGCCGGCTGAATAGAATGAATGATCAAGTCTCTTATCTAGACAAGTCACAACCAACTAAACGGTTGTCAAACCCATACTTGATCTGCGACCAATGTGGTGGCCCGCATGAAGTGGAGGAATGCGAGGATAATACCACCACCGAACAAGCATGCTTGTCAAGCCACGACATCTTCGATGATCCTTCGCTCTTAACTTTCTACCAAAACAATGATTTCACCCCTTGGGGAAATCTTGTGAGAGAAGAGGGAGGAGGAGAATATCCTGACTATAAGGTTATGAGCACTTTTGAGGATGATCTTGGGCATTTCACGTTTGAAAAGAATTTGCAACTAAATGGTCTCGACAACCTTATCAATAGCCAACAAAACGACATGAGGGCCAAATTCGCAGAACTCAACGCCACTCTCGACGGCCTTAGCGAACCTCAAAGAGATCCCTTACTCGCCATCACCACTCGTGCTGGAACAACTACTAAGGACCCACCTTACCCAGCTCAACAATCTAACGTCATGGAACCCAACACCCCTCATGAAGAGAAAGATAATGTGAACGATGAAAATCCCGAACAAACCCCTCCGGTAACTCCCTCTCCACCTACTCCAACCAAACAGTCCATTAAAGTCCCATACCCGTCCCGTCTCAAGAATCAAAAGGTCAAAAATGATAATAAAAGATTCTTGTCATATTTGAAGAATTCGGTCGTCACCATACCCCTTCTTGATGCATGTTACCATATGCCCAAATATAGTACATACTTCAAGAGGTTGCTAACCAACAGAAAAGGGCTAGAGGGTCTTGTAACCTTAGGAGAAGAATGTTCTGTGGTGACTCATCGAGGGCTGCCAAAGAAGGTGGACGATCCAGGTAGTTTCACCTTGCCCTGCTCAATAGGATCTCTTTCAGTCAAGAATGCTTTAGCCGACTTAGGAGCAAGTATCAATCTTATGCCGCATTCCATGTTCCTCAAATTAGGGTATTCTGGATTGAAACCTACCCGTATGAACATCCAACTAGCCGATAGATCAGTCAAATACCCCTTAGGAATATGTGAAAATGTGTTGGTTAAGGTAGGGAGGTTCAAATTTCCAGTTGACTTCGTCATCTTAGAAATGGAAGAAGATGAACTAGTGCCTATCATTCTGGGGAGGCCATTCCTTGCAACTGCTCGTGCTGTTATTGATGTTCACGACGGCAAACTAACCCTACGAGTAGGGGCCGATAGCTTAACCTTCGACATCAAGGACACAATGAATCTTTCTCTCGAAGCAGATAATCAACTGTATTTCATTGAAGAAATCGATGAACTATCCGACGAGATTGACAAGTGTATAGATGAACAGATGGAAGCTGGTTGGTTGCGAGATGAAGCTTTCTTACCCATCTTTGAGGAGGAGAAGACTATGGATGTAAACGCAGTCTCCTTGTATCCCAGACAAGAAATCGAACAGCTTGAGCTTCGTAAACCCGAGAACAAACTTAAACCCTCCATCATCGAGCCACCTGCGGTAGAACTCAAGGAACTCCCGAACAACCTTGAATATGCTTTCCTCCAAGGGGAAGATCAACTTCCGGTAATCATAAGCTCTTCCTTGAAAAGTGAACAAAAGGATAAACTCTTAGGAGTTTTAAAAAAATATAAAGGAGTTATAGCATGGAGTGTAGCCGACATCAAGGGATTGACTCTACTTTTTGCACGCATAAAATACTCATGGAGGAGGATTATAAACCCACCGTGCAACCTCAAAGGCGAGTAAACCCCAACATTAAGGAAGTCGTAAAAAAGGAAGTCATTAAGCTCCTAGATGCAGGGCTAATTTACCCAATTTCCGACAGTCCATGGGTAAGTCCTGTACAGGTTGTACCAAAAAAAGGAGGAATGACGGTAGTAAAGAACGATAAGGATGAGTTAGTGCCTCAACGAACAATAACTGGATGGCGTGTGTGCATCGATTATAGGAAGTTGAATGATGCAACCCGAAAGGATCATTTCCCTCTCCCATTTATCGACCAAATGTTGGAAAGGTTAGCAGGGCATGAATACTACTGCTTCCTAGATGGGTTCTCAGGGTATTTGTAAAAACTAATAACACGCTAAAGATAGTTTCTTGGATCGTTTTGAGCCTTAGGGTTTAACAATAACAATGATAATAACATGATACGCAGCGGAATTAAACAAACATCAAAGTTATTGACACAAAGTTTTCACCAAAACATCACTTCAATTATATTAATAACGTGTTATCTAATCTATAACAAGGATCAATGAATTGATCTTGAAGTGAAACAAACTAGTTCTAGGCGTTTACATCTTACGCCCTAGAACACACACACACACCTTTGATAATCTACATTGTGGAAGACTTGTATTTCCTATGTACCGAATATCTCTTTATATAGAGAGATATTTAGGTTTACAAAAAGATAACTAAAATAATAAAAGATTCTGCTGATAATCTTCCATCTTTTTGCACTTTCATCTTTTGTCACATTAAGCCCTCTTGTTTCATTCTTGGTCGTTTTGTCTCATCAAATTAATAAACCCAACAATCTTCCCCTATTTGATGATGACAAAACAAACACCGTCTTGTACGAACTTCCCTAGACGAAGTAGCAGAAGTTGAGATGTAATCATCTCCCTGAATGAAACAAATTTGTCTTCCCCTTAATCCATGCCATGCCACCACATTATTTCTTCCTGATGAAGCGAAAAGTGTACCGCTTTTAAGGGGTCATTTAAGCCCTAAATCGTAGTTATTTGATCAAATATTGCCCTAAATCGTTCCTTTTGTCATTTTAGGTACTTTTGAGAAGAAATCTGGAAAAGGAGGCATTTTGGACGTTTTTGGAGCATAAAAGTGAAGAAAACGACAAAGTCTCAAAAATCGGCTGGAAGTTACCTTTGACGGCGTCAGGATTATCCCTAGACGGCGTCATGGCTTGGCAAAAGTGGTGGATGTGAAATTTACTCATGATAAGCCAGTGAAAATTGCATGGGAATTCTGACGGCGTCACCCTTTAATTTGATCAAGGTCGTCACGTTATAATTTAAAGAGGGACGGCGTCACGTTCATAATCTGACGGCGTCAAGCCTTGATAAGCCAGAACGGATTTTGGAGAGCTAAAGAGGGACGGCGTCAAGAAGGTCATCCGGGAACCCTAAAAGCGGCGAGGTGACGGCGTCACACTCCATAACGTGACGCCGTCAGATCTGAAAGTCTATATATAGTTTTGCAATTCTTTGTCATGAGTGTGGAACTTATTGGGGAACTTTGTGTGTGAAAACCCTAGGACGAATTTGGCAGCTCTTTCAAGGCTTTTTGCCTTGAGATCTTCCATGTTACATTGAAGATAAGTTATCAATTAATCATTCAATATGTCTATGTGTTGTTTGATTCTATCTTGTTCTTGTCTTTTGTTTAACATGCTAGGCTAGATTTATCTTGTGTTTGCTTAGATCTAATGAAACCTAGCTATTGATTATTGGTTATTAGTGTGTTATTAGTTGTATTGGATGATTGTTTATCTATGTTAGGCTTAAGAAAACTGGCTAACTTCCTAATCGGTAACTTGCTTGAACGTCTTAAGAAACATGAACCAATGCGTACTAAAGGTTTTTATGGTTGTATTTAATGCACAAGCGAATTCTAGTGATCCCATGTTAGGAGCTTCCTAGCCGGCTTGACATAGGAGTGAAGTAGGAGCTTGTAGAGTTGGGGAAGTACGTACGCCACCCCACGATTGGTATTAAGGAATACACCCGTCATCCATGCAACTAATACACACTAATCAACCGGTAAAAGATAGTTAGGGAGTAAGGAAATCTAAGTAAACACAATTTCCTCCACATAAGTTTTCACCAACATTTTCATTTTTTGTTATTTTATTTTATTTGCATTTGTAGTTATTTGGGTTAGTTGACTAGCAACTAATTCCGCCCACTCTTTCAAACCCGAGATTTTACTTGCTTTTATAAAAACATAAAAAACATAAAAAGAATCTTCTCTCACCCTTAGACCTATTAAAGTAGTTTTTCATACCTAACGAACACTATTCCCTGTGGAGAATGATCAATCCCCCTTACTTACCACTACACTATACTACATCGGTCAGGTACACTGCCTGGTGGGGTTGTAAGCCTCTTGAGATCCCTCGAGAGGTAAAACCTGTTGTAAGGTTGCAAAACCACGCATCAAGTTTTTGGCGCCGCTGCCGGGGAATAGTTATTGTTTAGGTTGAATTTTTATTTTATAGGTCTACTCACTAGATTCCTTTCTAGTGAGATTTTTATTTTATTTTTCTAGGTTTTCTTTAGTCTATCTTTTTTCTTCGTTTCGTTGTTCGTAACCATTACCATCCGACATCATGGAAGGTGGTAATATCCTTGATCCCAACAACCCACCACAACAACCACCACCTCCTAGAGCCCGTACTTTAGGAGAGTACTCCCGTCCTAGCCACCACGGCTATCGAAACACCATTGAGCTCACTCAAGGAGCCAATATTACACCCTTGCGATCCGACACCATCCGGTTGGTGCAAAGCGGATGCGCATTCGATGGACTTCGTTCTGAAGATCCTAATCAATATCTCAAGGACTTTCTCAAAATTGTTGATTCTATAGACCTTGATGTTGCCACTCGAGAGACGACCCGATTGCGTCTCTTCCAATTCTCTCTGCGGGACCAAGCTAGTCAATGGCTAGAGCGTCAACCCGCAGGATCCATCACCTCTTAGGATGATCTCACCACTCGTTTCCTTGCTCAGTTTTTCCCACCGGGAAGAACTACCAAGCTAAGGAATGATATCTTGATGTTCCAACAACGTCAAGGCGAAACCCTCTACGAGGCATGGACTCGATTCAAGGACTTACTCCAAAAAGTCCCTCACCATGGCATAGAACTTTGGCTCCAAATCCAAATCTTCTATTACCATATCAATCTCTCCACGAGGCAAACCATTGACCAATCGGCCGGTGGTAAGCTACGTGATCTAAGTGCGGAACAATCATGGGCTCTCCTAGAGGATCTTGCTCTTTATGACAACGAAAGTTGGAGTGATCCCCGTGATTTGAATAAAACGGTCAAGGCAATATCTTTGCCTTCGAACAATTCAAGCACTTCCGACCGTAGGATCATAGAACTTGAAGACCAAGTCAAGTTTCTCATGAAATCCTACGAGGGCCCTAAACCTTCAAGCCAAGTGAACAAAATCACTTCTTCATGTGAATTATGTAGTGGTCCCCACGACACTCGTGATTGCATGGAACTCCCCGAACACGCTTTTGTGGACTACGCATCCTCGCGTACCGACGGAGCGGGAGACAAGTGGTACACTTTCAAACCCGAGCCAAACCCCTATGGTGATTCATACAACCCCTCATGGAAAAATCACCCAAACCTTAGGTGGAAACAAAACCAAAACGCACAACAAACCAATTCTTCCAACCCACCTAATCGTTTCCAATCAAGCGGTTCCAACTCGAACCGTACTTTCAACAACAATCCTTCCGGCAATGGTAGTACCAATAACTTTGAAGGATTGATGTCCCATTTATGGCATCTCAAGAAGCTCGGATAGCTAGATTCGAATCCGAATTCAATCAACAACAAACGGAGATGACCAATAAAATTGACAACTTGTTGAAAGCTCTCAATAACCAAGTGTTATCACCTCCACATAAGGACGCTAGGAACACAAATAGCGGACCCCAAGTAAAAGACCCCTCTTCATCCAAACACATCCACTTCGTCAATGTTGTCACTATCAAACCAATTGATAGGAATGAGGATAATAGTGAACCTGAGGATGAGGTTATGAAAGTCGAGGTTGATAAAGAAGTTAGGAAAAGTGAGATTGAGGAAGTAGATGATGATGAGGACTACTTCAATAGGCTACCCACTAAGGAAGAGCGCGCATATCATACAAACTTATTCGATGACCCCGAGACACCATACTTCCTAGGTAGACCAATCATAGAAATAGGCGACCCTTCTAATCTCAACATACCATGCAACATCGGACATTTGCATGTGTGGAAAGCATACATCGACCTTAGATCACCCATAAACATCATGACTAGAGCCCACTACAACTTGATAATGAAAAATCAACTTGGGTATAGGATGTTCCCTGACAAGGGTTGGATGAGTAACTTCACGGGAAGAGTTAAGGGATTACCGGTTTATGTAGGAAACTTCACCTATGTCACCGACTTTGTAATTGTAGAAGATATCCGCCCAATAGTCGATGCATCCTTAACTCAAGTGGTTTTTGGAAAACCATTTGTTGAGGTCTCTAGAATGACTTATGAACCTTCCTTAGGGATAGTTAGATTTAAGGATGAGACCGATGAGGTAAACTACCAAATGCCATATAAGATAGAACAATTCCAACACTTGTCAAATGTTGAGAAGGAGCTTAAGCAAGCGGTCTACTATAGGAATGATGAGGATAGAAATAAAGGAGTAGACTATGTTATGGAAAGGATATTCGGTTTCTACAAGGATTGTTTGAAATTGGGACCGGAATATAAAACCGGGAATGAAAATGGCCTAGGAACCGTGACCAATGATGGAATCACGTAATGTACGTGACTTTGAGTCTAGCTACAAGACTCGTTAATAAAGAAAAGCGCTTCTTGGGAGGCAACCCAAGCTTTATTTGTTTTGTGTGTTTATTTATTTGTTTGTTTGTTTTTATTTATTTCCATATGTGTGTTTAAGTTTTATTATTATTGATTCATGTTCAAAACTAATTTGTGAAAATGCTTTATCTTGTTTTTAACTTCGTCTTAACTACATATAAAGGTATTTTGCAAAAGTTAAGTGTAAGGGAAATCTAAATCGGTTTATTAGAACACAAATGAACATGAATCATAATAATAATAAATTAACATACATATTAGTATTTGTTTGAGTCAAATGCTTGTATCGAGTCATAATGATGTTTTGCAGGATTTCCAGGAAGTAAGGTATAGGTTTTTCCAAAATTTTTCCGGAAACGTAACATGAGAATTCTGTCAGATCATATCTGACGGCGTCAGGTTTAATTTTCTGAAAATTTTTGAAAGTTTTGTTTTCATAAAAAGTTTTTATTAAATCTCTAACTTATAATCTCCAGGAATCTGCAAAGTTATCATTCCACAAGCATTATATCCTTATATATAGAGTTTATCCCGCCGATGTTATGCAGGTTTTCGTGTTTGTTTTCTCAGGTTTAACAGGTTATTTTGGACAAGGAAATGTTTTGGATCAAGCTTATGGCGATGCATTAGTCATGGAGCTTCAACATTACTTTGGAAGAAGATCTAACCGTGTTACTTCATTATCCACCGAGCGAATCAGGGGAGTATTTGATTTCATTCTTTTACTTTATGCTTTTACATCTTGTTATTTGAACATTGGGGACAATGTTCATCTTAAGTGTAAGGGGGGGGGGGTAAAAGTACGATTAGAAAATGCTATTACGCTTGATTTTTGTTTGTTTGATGAGAGATGTGTAATAAAACTGAGATAAATACCTGTTAGGGTAATTTTAGTGCCAAATTTAAAATTTTTTACAACATATAGGAGTGAAACTTTGATCTTAATGAGCGTCTCACGGATAGGAGTTATATAACTAGCACAAAAACCGTACCACTAAAAAATTTTCCACCCCCAAATATGTGAGGTTCGCCCCTAGAATTGGTAGGAAAAGCATTTATGCTATGATGTGTGTACCGGTAGCACTTAGATTCTAGAACTTGCGTTAGAACCATTCCGAGGCCACAAGTGAGACTACATTCGTGTAGTTAGATTTACTACATGATAAGAGGCATTAGGATTAACCCATTGTTTTACACCTGTGTTTTTATTATAATTACATTGGCTACATTGGTCAAGTAATTCTCCCACACCCTTTGCGTTGTACTCATTTTTAGTACACGATACCCCTAGTACACCCCTCAGAGCCTATCTTTTCGTTTCGACCTTTAAGCATTTTACTTAAAGGAAGAATTTGTTACACCCCACTTAAATGTACACCCAAATCGCCTTAGCCTACCTTGTATGCACTCATTTTTAGTGCATTATTGTTACAACATTTGTTTAAACCCAAGTTAATTATCTAATTGATTACATGGTTGCTAAGTCGAGTCATATCCTTGTACATATTATTTTGGGACGATTGGGACTCATGGGTAAAGTACTAGTGTAATGGAGTAATGGGGAAGATCATCATTTATTACCCCCATATGTGCTAAATATTTTAAAAGTACTCCAAGTTTTTCAATTATCTTAATTCGAGTCATTAGAATAGTTATTTGTAAAGTTATGTAAAAGTTCAAGTGTAAGGGGAATGTAACGCCCCTATGATGTATTATTTTGGATGGTAGGGCAAAAGTGTATGCAAAAAAAAAAAAAAAAAAAAAATACAAAAAAATGAGAAAAAGAAAAATAGAAAAAACATACAGACTACCATCCCGTTTCATTTTATGTTTGTTTTATGTTTTTGTTATTTTCTTTCATTAGCTTAAGATTGAGTCGAGTCTTGGCTTAGCAACATTGTATAGTACATGTAATTGATCAAGATCTTTAACTCGCCACCAGTAAAATATCCTTTATCCAACAAAACCGTGTTTTCCTTTTCCCTACACCTAACGTTATAACCCACGTAAAAGCCCTCTTTGATAGTTTATCTTAGGTGCTTACGCCTAGTGGAGGAGGTTTTCGATCCTTTCCCAAGCCAATGGTAATCTATTTGCTATGACAGGTAGTGAGAGATATTATCCGTTTTCATTTATGAGATTTATTTTGATGACACTTGAGAGATGTGAGTATCTAAACACTACTTGTGAGGTGCTAGTTTGTAATCTCCGTGCTTATTATGATTAAAGTGGAACGATTATTTGTTGTAATTACTTTTATGTTAGCATTAAATGACCCCTAACTTGTATTTTGATTAGAATAAAAGCGCATTTGCTTGAGGACAAGCAAATCTCAAGTGTAAGGGTATTTGATGAAGCGAAAAGTGTACCGCTTTTAAGGGGTCATTTAAGCCCTAAATCGTAGTTATTTGATCAAATATTGCCCTAAATCATTCCTTTTGTCATTTTAGGTACTTTTGAGAAGAAATCTGGAAAAGAAGGCATTTTGGACATTTTTGGAGCATAAAAGTGAAGAAAACGACAAAGTCTCAAAAATCGGCTGGAAGTTACCTTTGACGGCGTCAGGATTATCCCTGGACGGCGTCATGGCTTGGCAAAAGTGGTGGATGTGAAATTTACTCATGATAAGCCAGTGAAAATTGCATGGGAATTCTGACGGCGTCACCCTTTAATTTGATCAAGGTCGTCACGTTATAATTTAAAGAGGGACGGCGTCACGTTCATAATCTGACGGCGTCAAGCCTTGATAAGCCAGAACGGATTTTGGAGAGCTAAAGAGGGACGGCGTCAAGAAGGTCATCCGGGAACCCTAAAAGCGGCGAGGTGACGGCGTCACACTCCATAACGTGACGTCGTCAGATCTGAAAGTCTATATATAGTTTTGCAATTCTTTGTCATGAGTGTGGAACTTATTGGGGAACTTTGTGTGTGAAAACCCTAGGACGAATTTGGCAGCTCTTTCAAGGCTTTTTGCCTTGAGATCTTCCATGTTACATTGAAGATAAGTTATCAATTAATCATTCAATATGTCTATGTGTTGTTTGATTCTATCTTGTTCTTGTCTTTTGTTTAACATGCTAGGCTAGATTTATCTTGTGTTTGCTTAGATCTAATGAAACCTAGCTATTGATTATTGGTTATTAGTGTGTTATTAGTTGTATTGGATGATTGTTTATCTATGTTAGGCTTAAGAAAACTGGCTAACTTCCTAATCGGTAACTTGCTTGAACGTCTTAAGAAACATGAACCAATGTGTACTAAAGGTTTTTATGGTTGTATTTAATGCACAAGCGAATTCTAGTGATCCCATGTTAGGAGCTTCCTAGCCGGCTCGACATAGGAGTGAAGTAGGAGCTTGTAGAGTTGGGGAAGTATGTACGCCACCCCACGATTGGTATTAAGGAATACACCCGTCATCCACGCAACTAATACACACTAATCAACCGGTAAAAGATAGTTAGGGAGTAAGGAAATCTAAGTAAACACATTTTCCTCCACATAAGTTTTCACCAACATTTTCATTTTTTGTTATTTTATTTTATTTGCATTTGTAGTTATTTGGGTTAGTTGACTAGCAACTAATTCCGCCCACTCTTTCAAACCCGAGATTTTACTTGCTTTTATAAAAACATAAAAAACATAAAAAGAATCTTCTCTCACCCTTAGACCTATTAAAGTAGTTTTTCATACCTAACGAACACTATTCCCTGTGGAGAACGATCAATCCCCCGTACTTACCACTACACTATACTACATCGGTCAGGTACACTGCCTGGTGGGGTTGTAAGCCTCTTGAGATCCCTCGAGAGGTAAAACCTGTTGTAAGGTTGCAAAACCACGCATCACTTCCCCTTTTTGTTATCAACAAATAGAGAATGAATAAACTGTAAAAACTTCCCCTCGAGTGATGCGTGTACATAAAATGATTCTTCAAATCTTTAGGCTTTATATACTGTTGAAGAAAAATAATCCTCACCAATTTGATGTTGAAGTAGAAGAAACCAACCTTGTGTCCTATGCCTTGTACTAAATACGACTTTGAACGTATACTTAACGTATAGGGAGACCTCAATCTCTTGACAATAACCACTGAGCACAATAACGTAACTCCTTCAAGTGTTTTGTCAATTCGTAGTCACTTGAACGAACAAACAAGTTACCTTTAAAGTGTAACACCCACCTCAAGATATAATAAGACACAACCTTGATAAATTCAACTGCACCATCAAAGAAATAACAAAAACTCTTCTCCTCCAATAAGAAAATTAATGCGAGCCTTTAAAACTTTAACGAACAAATAAACCAAAAACAATCTTCTTCGTGTGTGTGAACTTCCCCTGTGTGTGTGTAAACCAATAACCATACTTACTTCCCCTCACTGCTCGTAAATTATGCAAGTATCAATCGTGTAAACCCAGCAATAACGTAGCAGCAGAGAGTAAGTCCAGCAGCAGAGTCAATATGCGTAACAGCAGAGTGATATATGTCGAGCAGCAGAATGATCAATGCTAGCAGCAGAGTATTATAACTAGCAGCAGAGTGTAATTACCACTAGCAGCAGAGTTATATAAGCGTAGCAGCAGGATAAAATATTCATGAGCAGCACTCTCTATGACTCGTAGCAGCAATATTTAATAAACAATACCAATCCATCAACATCAACAATCTTCAATTAATATGCTCCACATGCGACAAATCTTTTAATTTAATATTCATCATTATGCGACAATTAATTAAAACCGAATCTTCTATTATTATAATTCGACCATCAGCACAAGATAATTAATTGACCAGTCCATACGTAGCAGATAATGACAATTCACAATTGCACCGACCAATTTATTACCTTAAAATATTTTTGCGAATCTGCTTCTTCTATTCACGTTGACCACCAGAAGACGACAAGCGACCAATGAAAGATCACATCGACCAATTTAAACCGATCAACAGCAGCAGCTTTTTATCACTTTTTATTCTTTATCGCCAATTCTTCACAGCAACATAATATGACAATTTAATATCAAAGCTGCTTTCTTCTCGACAGTAAACTTTGTAAATCCCTAGGTAACGAGCTCCCCAAGCTCTGATACCAATTGTAGAAACTAATGACGTGCCAAAGATAGTTTCTAGGATCGTTTTGAGCCTTAGGGTTAAACAATAACAATGATAATAACATGATACGCAGCGGAATTGAACAAACATCAAAGTTATTGACACAAAGTTTTCACCAAAACATCACTTCAATTATATTAATAACGTGTTATCTAATCTATAACAAGGATCAATGAATTGATCTTGAAGTGAAACAAACTAGTTCTAGGCGTTTACATCTTATGCCCTAGAACACACACACACACCTTTGATAATCTACATTGTGGAAGACTTGTATATTTCCTATGTACCGAATATCTCTTTATATAGAGAGATATTTAGGTTTACAAAAAGATAACTAAAATAATAAAAGATTATGTTGATAATCTTCCATCTTTTTGCACTTTCATCTTTTGTCATATTAAGCCCTCTTGTTTCATTCTTGGTCGTTTTGTCTCATCAAATTAATAAACCCAACAGTATTTCCAAATCCCTATCGCTCCTGAGGACCAAGAAAAGACGACGTTTACATGCCCTTATGGCACCTTCGCCTACAAGCGAATGCCCTTTGGACTATGTAACGCCCCCGCCACTTTCCAGCGCTGCATGACGGCAATCTTCCATGAGTTAATGGAAGACAGCATGGAGGTCTTCATGGGTGATTTTTTGGTCTTTGGAAACTCTTTTGATCGTTGTCTTGCTAACCTTGAGAAAATGCTCAAACGTTGTGAGGAGACTAACTTGGTACTAAACTGGGAAAAGTGCCACTTTATGGTAAAAGAAGGGATTGTGCTAGGGCACAAAATTTCAGGAAGTGGAATTGAAGTAGATCGGGCAAAAATTGAAGCTATATCCAAACTTCCCTATCCAACAAATGTCAAGGCAATCCGTACCTTTTTGGGTCATGCTGGCTTCTATAGGAGATTCATTAAAGATTTCTCAAAGGTAGCTAAACCAATGACCCAGTTGCTCATGAAGGATGCCCCGTTCGACTTCTCTCAAGAGTGCAAGGATGCATTCGATCGATTGAAGCAGGAACTTACCCAAGCCCCAATTATGGTCACCCCTAACTGGGAATTACCCTTTGAAATCAGGTGCGATGCTAGCGATTATGCTGTTGGGGCAGTATTAGGCCAAAGGCTTAACAAACACTTTCAGCCAATATACTACGCTAGCAAAACCATGAATCCTGCTCAAGAAAACTACACTACCACTGAAAAGGAATTACTGGCCGTGGTATTTGCTTTTGATAAGTTTCGCCAATATCTTGTCCTTTCCAAAACGGTTGTTTTTACGGACCATTCAGCTATTCGATATCTTTTTAATAAACTGGATGCTAAACCACGGTTACTTCATTGGATCTTACTATTGCAAGAGTTCGATGTTGAGATTCGTGATAAGAAAGGAGCAGAGAATCTTGCAGCTGATCATCTCTCTCGTCTCGAAAACCCCAGCCTCGCTGAATCTGACAAGAGTGAGATTCGGGAGTCATTTCCTGAAGAGCAGCTCATGTCAATAAATGATTCTGAACCATGGTATGCGGATTATGCTAACTACCTGGCAAGTCGAGTCATTCCTGAGCATATGAACAGGCACGAAAAAAAGAGGTTCTTCAATCAATTAAAGTATTACTTTTGGGATGAACCTTTCTTATTCCGAAGATGTCCGGACCAGGTAATCAGGCGTTGTGTTTCGGAAAAGGAGGCTGTCAGAATTATGAAAGAGTGTCATGCAGGTCCATCTGGAGGACATCACGGAATGAACACTACTGCACGAAAGGTCTTCGACGCGGGATTCTATTGGCCTACAATATTTCGTGATGTGAAGGGAATGATACAAACTTGTGACGCATGTCAAAGAGCTGGGAATATCTCTAGGAGGGATGAAGCCCCACAGAATTATATACAAGTTTGTGAGGTTTTCGATGTTTGGGGAATTGATTTCATGGGACCCTTCCCATCTTCAGGAGGAAATGAATACATCCTAGTGGCCATTGATTATGTTTTGAAATTGGTGGAAGCACAAGCCCTTAGGACTAACGACGCTAGGGTAGTCATTCATTTCTTAAAAAAATTGTTCGCTAGGTTCGGAATTCCGAAGGCTCTTATTAGTGACAGGGGAACCCATTTTTGCAATTCGCAAATAGAGAAACTTATGAAAAGATATGGAGTCTCTCACCGATTCTCCACTGCTTACCATCCTCAAACCAACGGTCAAGTCGAAAACACTAATAGAGCCATAAAGAGAATATTAGAGAAAACGGTCAATCAAAACCGAAAAGATTGGTCTTTTAAACTCGATGAAGCTTTGTGGGCATTTCGAACCGCTTATAAGACACCAATCGGGACAACCCCGTTCCGTATGGTATATGGCAAGGCATGCCACCTTCCAGTAGAACTGGAACACAAGGCGTATTGGGCACTTAAGGCTTGTAATTTGGATTATACGGTTGCGGGAACAAATAGATTCTTACAGCTCCAAGAGCTCGATGAATTGAGATTAGAGGCTTATGAATCTTCCATTACATACAAAGAAAGGGCAAAAAGATGGCATGACCAACGGATTAAGAGACCCAAGGAGTTTTCGGAAGGAGACAAGGTATTATTATATAATTCTCGCTTAAGGCTATTTCCGGGAAAACTTAAATCTAGATGGTATGGACCTTTTACCGTAAGGAGCTCCTCTAAAACCGGAGCCGTTGTGTTGATTGACGACGAAGATAGAGAATTCACTGTGAATATACAACGAGTCAAGCATTATCAAGAGAATGGTAATGAAATGATCAATGAGGAAGACATAACTTTTGATGAAGAAATCACGTAATGTACGTGACTTTGAGTCTAGCTACAAGACTCGTTAATAAAGAAAAGCGCTTCTTGGGAGGCAACCCAAGTTTTATTTGCTTTGTGTGTTTATTTATTTGTTTGTTTGATTTTAATTGTTTCCGTATGTATGTTTAAATTTTATTATTATTGATTCATGTTCAAAACTAAATTGTGAAAATGCTTTATCTTGTTTTTAACTTCGTCTTAACTACATATAAAGGTATTTTGCAAAAGTTAAGTGTAAGGGAAATCCAAATTGGTTTATTAGAACAAATGAACATGAATCGTAATAATAATAAATTAACATACATATTAGTATTTGTTTGAGTCAAATGCTTGTATCGAGTCATAATGATGTTTTGCAGGATTTCCAGGAAGTAAGGTATAGTTTTTTCCAAATTTTTTCCGGAAACTTAACATGAGAATTCTGTCAGATCATTTCTGACGGCGTCAGGATTTACAACCTGACGGCGTCAGGTTTAATTTTCTGAAAATTTTTGAAAGTTTTGTTTTCATAAAAAGTTTTTATTAAATTTATAACTTATAATCTCCAGGAATCTGCAAAATTATCATTCCACAAGCATTATATCCTTATATATAGAGTTTATCCCGCCGATGTTATGCAGGTTTTCGTGTCTGTTTTCTCAGGTTTAACAGGTTATTTTGGACAAGGAAATGTTTGTTGGATCAAGCTTTTGGCGATACATTAGTCATGGAGCTTCAACATTACTTTGGAAGAAGATCTAACCGTGTTACCACATTATCCACCGAGCGAATCAGGGGAGTATTTGATTTCATTCTTTTACTTTTTGATTTTACATCTTGTTATTTGAACATTGGGGACAATGTTCATCTTAAGTGTAAGGGGGGGGGGGGTAAAAGTACGATTAGAGAATGCTCTTACGCTTGATTTTTGTTTGTTTAATAGTAGATGTGTAATAAAACTGAGATAAATACCTGTTAGGGTAATTTTAGTGCCAAATTTAAAATTTTTTACAACATTTAGGAGTGAAACTTTGATCTTAATGAGCGTCTGACGGATAGGAGTTATATGACTAGCACAAAAACCGTACCACTAAAAAATTGTCCACCCCCAAATATGTGAGGTTCGCCCCTAGAATTGGTAGGAAAAGCATTTATGCTATGATGTGTGTACCGGTAGCACTTAGATTCTAGAACTTGCGTTAGGACCATTCCGAGGCCACAAGTGAGACTACATTCATGTAGTTAGATTTACTACATGATAAGAGGCATTAGGATTAACCCATTTTTTTACACCTGTGTTTTTGTTATAATTACATTGGCTACATTGGTCAAGTAATTCTCCCACACCCTTTGTGTTGTACTCATTTCTAGTACACGATACCCCTAGTACACCCCTCAAGGCCTATCTTTTCGTTTCGACCTTTAAGCATTTTACTTAAAGGAAGAATTTGTTACACCCCACTAAAATGTACACCCAAATCGCCTTAGCCTACCTTGTATGCACTCATTTTTAGTGCATTATTGTGACAACATTTGTTTAAACCCAAGTTAATTATCTAGTTGATTACATGGTTGCTAAGTCGAGTCATATCCTTGTACATATTGTTTTGGGACGATTGGGACTCATGGGTAAAGTACTAGTGTAATGGAGTAATGGGGAAGAACATCATTTATTACCCCCATATGTGCTAAATATTTTAAACGTACTCCAAGTTTTTCGATTATCTTAATTCGAGTCATTAGAATAGTTAATTGTAAAGTTATGTAAAAGTTCAAGTGTAAGGGGAATGCAATGCCCCTATGATGTATTATTTTGGATGGTAGGGCAAAAGTGTATGCAAAAAAAAAAAAATCGAAAAAATCAAGAAAAATACAAAAAAAAAATGAGAAAAAGAAAAGTTGAAAAAACATACGGACTACCATCCCGTTTCATTTTATGTTTATTTTAGGTTTTTGTTATTTTGTTTTTAGCTTAAGATTGAGTCGAGTCTTGGCTTAGCAACACTGTATAGTACATGTAATTGATCAAGATCTTTAACTCGCCACCAGTAAAATATCCTTTATCCAACAAAACCGTGTTTTCCTTTTCCCTACACCTAACGTAATAACCCACGTAAAAGCCCTCTTTGATAGTTTATCTTAGGTGCTTACGCCTAGTGGAGGAGGTTTTCGATCCTTTCCCAAGCCTATGGTAATCTATTTGCTATGACAGGTAGTGAGAGATATTATCCGTTTTCATTTATAAGATTTATTTTGATGACACTTGAGAGATGTGAGTATCTAAACACTACTTGTGAGGTGCTAGTTTGTAATCTCCGTGCTTATTATGATTAAAGTGGAACGATTATTTGTTGTAATTACTTTTATGTTAGCATTAAATGACCCCTAACTTGTATTTTGATTAGAATAAAAGCGCATTTGCTTGAGGACAAGCAAATCTCAAGTGTAAGGGTATTTGATGAAGCGAAAAGTGTACCGCTTTTAAGGGGTCATTTAAGCCCTAAATCGTAGTTATTTGATCAAATATTGCCCTAAATCGTTCCTTTTGTCATTTTAGGTACTTTTGAGAAGAAATCTGGAAAAGAAGGCATTTTGGACATTTTTGGAGCATAAAAGTGAAGAAAACGACAAAGTCTCAAAAATCGGCTGGAAGTTACCTTTGACGGCGTCAGGATTATCCCAGGACGGCGTCATGGCTTGGCAAAAGTGGTGGATGTGAAATTTACTCATGATAAGCCAGTGAAAATTGCATGGGAATTCTGACGGCGTCACCCTTTAATTTGATCAAGGTCGTCACGTTATAATTTAAAGAGGGACGGCGTCACGTTCATAATCTGACGGCGTCAAGCCTTGATAAGCCAGAACGGATTTTGGAGAGCTAAAGAGGGACGGCGTCAAGAAGGCCATCCGGGAACCCTAAAAGCGGCGAGGTGACAGCGTCACACTCCATAACGTGACGCCGTCAGATCTGAAAGTCTATATATAGTTTTGCAATTTTTTGTCATTAGTGTGGAATTTAGTGTGGAACTTTGTGTGTGAAAAACCCTAAGACGATTTTAGCAGCTTTTTCAAGGCTTTTTGCCTTGAGATCTTCCATGTTACATTGAAGATAAGTTGTCAATTAATCATTCAATATGTCTATGTGTTGTTTGATTCTATCTTGTTCTTGTCTTTTGTTTAACATGCTAGGCTAGATTTATCTTGTGTTTGCTTAGATCTAATGAAACCTAGCTATTGATTATTGGTTATTAGTGTGTTATTAGTTGTATTGGATGATTGTTCATCTATGTTAGGCTTAAGAAAACTGGCTAACTTCCTATACGGTAACTTGCTTGAACGTCTTAAGAAACATGAACCAATGCGTACTAAAGGTTTTTATGGTTGTATTTAATGCATGAGCGAATTCTAGTGATCCCATGTTAGGAGCTTCCTAGCCGGCTCGACATAGGAGTGAAGTAGGAGTTCATAGAGTTGGGGAAGTACGTACGCCACCCCAAGATTGGTATTAAGGAATACACCCGTCATCCACGCAATTAATACACACTAATCAACCGGTAAAAGATAGTTAGGGAGTAAGGAAATCTAAGTAAACACATTTCTCTCCATATAAGTTTCACCACATTTTCATTTTCTGTTATTTTATTTTATTTGCATTCGTAGTAACTTGGGTTAGTTGACTAGCAACTAATTCCGCCCACTCTTTCAAACCCGAAATTTTACTTGCTTTCATAAAATTATAAAAACATAAAAAAGAATCTTCCTCCACCCTTAGACCTATTAAAGTAGTTTTTCATACCTAACGAACACTATTCCCTGTGGAGAACGATCAATCCCCCGTACTTACCACTACACTATACTACATCGATCAGGTACACTGCCTGGTGGGGTTGTAAGCCTCTTGAGATCCCTCGAGAGGTAAAACCTGTTGTAAGGTTGCAAAACCACGCATCATTGTCCTTTGAGGAAACTTTCTCAATTGAGATGTTTCCCTTCTGAACATTGTCACGAAGGAAGTGATGACGTATTTCTATGTGTTTGGTTCTAGCATGTTGGACTGGGTTTTTGCTAAGATCGATAGCTCATTTGTTGTCACAAAGAATGGGAATGTCATTGAGTACAATTCCATAGTCGACGAGAGCTTTTTTCATCCACAGTGCTTGTTGGCAAGCTTTTCCTGCTGACACATACTCGGCTTCAGTTGTTGATATGACGAGGATTGTTTGTTTCTTAGCAAACCATGAGGTGAGACAATGTCCTACAAAAGTACAAATACCGCTTGTACTTTTTCTATCAACATAATCACCAGCATGGTCTGAGTCGGCGTACACTATGGTTTCTATTCCCGTTCCTTTGGGATACCATAATCCTAGATGTGTAGTGCCTTTTATGTACCTAAATATCCATTTAACGGCTTCAAGATGGGATGTTTTGGGATCTTCTTGAAAGCGTGCACATAGACAAACACTAAACATAATGTCCTGTCTACTAGCCGTTAGGTAGAGTAAACTACCAATCATCCCTCTATATTTAGTGTTATCTACGGATTCACTTTCGTCATCCTTGGTGATTTTGGTTTTGGAAGACATTGGTGTTTTCATAGGTTTAGAATCTTCAAGACCAAATTTCTTAAGCATATCCTTGATATACTTAGATTGGTTGAAGAATATCCCATCTTCTAATTTTTTTTTTTATTTGGAGACCTAAGAAAAAGTTTAGTTCCCCCAACATACTCATTTCAAACTCATCATGCATGATTTTCGAAAATTCATTGCATAACTCTTGACAAGTTGAACCGAATATAATGTCGTCCACATATATCTGGACTATGATAATATGTGATCCCTTTTTCTTGGTGAAGAGAGTGTTGTCTACTAGGCCCATGGTATACTTATAGTCAACTAGGAAGGTCTTAAGTCGATCATACCAAGCTTTTGGTGCTTGCTTAAGTCCGTATAATGCATTCTTAAGTTTGTAGACATGATTAGGTTTTTCAAAATGGGCAAAGCCGGGAGGTTGTGCTACACATACTTCTTCATTTATGAAACCATTTAGAAATGCACTTTTGACATCCATTTGAAATAGTTTAAAGTCATGTGCACATGCATATGCAAGTAATATCCTAATTGACTCAAGTCTAGCTACGGGTGCAAAAGTCTCATCATAATCTATACCTTCTTGTTGATTGTAGCCTTGTGCTACTAGCCTATCTTTGTTTCTAGACACTATGCCATTTTCATCCATTTTATTTCTAAAAACCCATTTTGTACTGATTATGGTTTGATTTTTAGGTTGTGGAACTAATATCCAAACGTCATTCCTAACAAATTGATTAAATTCCTCTTGCATCGCAATGACCCAAGATTCATCTTTTATGGCTTCATTAACATTTTTATGTTCAATTGTTGAAACAAAACAAAAGAAATTACTTTCATTTTGAGCTTTAGACCTTAATGTTCTTTCAATGATTTTTCCTATGACGTTTTCTAATGGATGACATTTGGTTTCTTTGATATTAACTATTTCTCTTTTTACCGGTTCATCTTCTTTTTCACTTTCAATATTTTCCTGATTATCAACCATTTGACTTTCAACTAAGTCATCATCTACCAAAGGTGATGTCGTAGAGGGAGGTGGACTTTCATCGAATGTTACGTTCAATGATTCCTCGACTCTTGAGGTTTCTTTGTTCAAAACTATATTTGCTTTACTAGTTTGTGAATATCCTAGAAATACACCTTCATACGACTTTGGGTCGAACTTGGTGAGATAATCCTTTGTGTTTAAAATGAAGCACTTGCTTCTAAACACTCTAAAATATCCTAAAGTAGGCTTTTTGCCTCTGTATAACTCATATGGAGTCTTTTTCAAGAATGGTCTAATTAGAACTTGATTTAGAATATATGTGGATGTTTCTACAGCGTGACACCAAAACTTTTGAGGTATGTTTTGTTCATTTAACATGGTTCTACTCATTTCTTGAATTGTCCTATTTTTGCGTTCTACCACACCGTTAGATTGTGGGGTTCGAGAAGCAGAGAAATTATGAGTTATGCCATTGGCATCACAAAAAGCTCCAAATTGGATTTCATTGTCAAATTCACGACCATGGTCGGTTCTTATTGACACTATGTTGCTTCCTATTTGATTTTGAATTTTCTTACTTAAGATTTCAAATTTATCAAAAGCTTCGTTTTTAATTTTCAAAAACTTAGTCCATGTGTATCTAGAGTAATCATCTACTATTACCAAAGTATAGAAGTTTCCCCCGTAACTTTGTATAGCGGATGGACCAAACAAATCCATATGTAATATTTCTAGACACCTAGATGTAGACACCATGTTTTTAGCCTTATGGCTATTATGAACTTGTTTTACTATTTTGCAAGCATCACAAAAGTGTTGGTCATATTTCAACTTGGGCAGGTTCCTAACGAGTTCCTTAGATGATAAGGATTGAATTAACCTCATATTAGCATGACCTAAGCATCGATGCCATAGAGTTGAGTTTTCTTCCAACGAAGTAATACAAAGCTTGTCTTTAGGTGTTTTATCTAATTTCATAGCATACACGTTATTCTTTAAAACACCTTTTCCTACTGTTATGCCGTCTTTAAGTATTTTACTTCCATTTTCACTGAAAAGGACGTTATACTTTTTGCGGCACAATTGACTTATACTAAGCAAGTTAAAACCTAAATTATCTACATGAGCAACATCATCGATAGATAGAGAGTCATGAGAGATCGTACCTTTTCCGATGATTTTACTTTTAAGCTTGCTACCAAATGTGACGTTACCTCCGTCGTATTCTTAGTAGGTAGAGAAAAGGCTTTTGTTTCCCGTCATGTGTCTTGAACACCCACTATCTTTAATCCACTCATCTGGTTCTAGTTTAACTTTTAAGCACACCTAATGTTCAAGAAAAACTCAAGCGTTTGGTCCCTAATATCTCATGGGTCCGTTTGGGTTAAACATAAGATTATCATGGTTCATGTAAGGAAATGGTGGACAAGTGTTCCAAGGCATATAATTAGGACCCTGAAAGTTTCTAGACATGTTTTGGTTCCAATTATTTTGGTGATGATGTTGCGAGTTAAAGTTACTTCTTGGAAAGGGGTGTTTGGGAAAGCTAGTTTTGGGTGCCTGTTGAACCGTTTTAACTCTATACTCATTTCTAGCTTGACCTTTTCCTATAGAGACTGATGGTTTTTGTTTGTTGATAGTTGTACTAGTGCTAGGTTTTCTAGTGACCTTAACAAATTCAGTACGATTCGTTTTAAGAACCTTCTGTTCATCAACAGTACCGGCGGATCCCTTGGGTACAACTGGCGGATCCAAAACTTTGGATCTGTCGGGTCCGTGGGTGTCTGACTCAGTTGGAACAGTTTCTTTTTCTTTCACTGTTTGTTTCTTAAACTCACCTAGGCTTCCTAGTTTCATAAAACCTAGTCCGGTTTTATCATGAGGTAATTTTTGCATCTTCGTTATCTCATCTATACAACTTATATTTTTATCAAACTTTCTAAACTTAGAATTTTGTTTGATAAGTTCTTCCTGTGTTGACTTAAGTGTTTCTAGTTCTAATTTAAGTTCCTGACATGACACACACGTTTCTTTAGCATTTTTACCTTTTTCCATTCGTATCTCTTTTTCTTTAAGCCAATAAACTTCGTTTTCTAAAAGTGTTGTTTTGGTTTTTAAGAACTTGTTTTTGTTTATGATTTTTAAAGTTATATCACACAGTTTGTTATATTCTACTTCTAAGGTTTCATCATCTATAGAAGAGTATGATGAGTCAGAATGTACCTCTTCTGTGTCATGAGCCATGAGAGCAACTTCGTCGTTCTTAGGCTCGTCATCATCTCCTTCACTATCACTCCAAGCTCCACTGACAAAGGCTCTTTGAGACTTGTTCTTTGGAGGCTTTGGACATTCTCCTATTAAGTGACTAGAATCACCACACCTATAACACTTCCTGTCTACCTTTCCTTTCCTATCTTCACGGTCTTTTCGGAAGGACTTCTTTTCTTCACGAGGTGGTCTGACGAACTTTCCTCGTCTCCTGAAGAATTTCTTGAAATCTCTTACAGCCATGGCATATTCTTCGTCTTCGCTACTAGAACAAGACTCTTCATCACTTGACTCAACTCTAGCTTTCAAGGCAATGGACTTCATTTTCTCCTTCTTGCCTTTAACTATTTCTGAGTCTTTTTCCATCACCATTTTGTGAACTTTGAGGTTTCCTATGAGCTCGTCCAGTGTCATACTTGAAAGATCCTTAGATTCTTCATTAGCTGTCACCTTTGCTCTCCACTTCGGGTGGAGTGCTCTTAGAAATTTCCTGACAAAATTCTTACTAGAAAAAGATTCATCAAGTGCTTTAAGAGATGTAATAATAGTATTAAACCTAGCAAACGCACTATCAATGATCTCATCTTCAGAGATAACAAATTGTTCATATTGTTGAACAAGAAGAATGATCCGTGT